>QRFJ01001043.1:151490-240229 GCA_006176705.1 Cocos nucifera
TCAACCGAGAGAAGGGCCCACACATCTACAAAGATGGGAGACCTCAGACTTAATATCTTTTCTTAGAGAGAATTGATTCAGGTCTCATTAAACTAGACTTGTCATAGTCATAAACAATTATGACTAACCTAGTGGCATGGGTTAGGCTCGGATTATTGACCACCTCAAATCAAAAGACTGAGTCGACAGATATGGTCAGGTAAGTGAGATCAGTGGAAGGGATATGCCATTAACTCGTACAAGAATATATTCAGGTCGAGTAGCTCCCAATTAAAAATCAGTCGGTCGTATGTGCCAAACTTACCTTAGACACCAAATTGTTAAGTCAGAACCAATTGGGTTAGCGTACAATCCAGACTCTAACCTCTAATCCTAATTAGGTCTTGCTTGATCGTGACTCGATCTTGACCCAGACTTAATCCTATTAGGCTGGTCAATTTAAGCATTGTTGATCCCTCTAACCAACTCTTGATTTGGTTTGATCAACCGCTTAGACCTAATTGAGCTACCCAAGTCCGAACCCAGTATTATGAATATGTCTTAGATCTAAAATTCTTAATTTTAGACCTAATTAATATTCTATAATCTTAATTCTTAATTAAGTAGGGTTCATAAATAAAATATGCACAATAAATCCTAGGGTTTCAGGATCTAGGGTTTTGCAGAAAGTAAGTTTTGGATTTCTAATTAAGGACGAATGCGCTGCACCCCTACACGTCATAAGAATAGCCCATCGGATGGGAGGAGAGGATCTTTAAATCCTTCATCATTCTTACGACCGGACGGCCAAGAGGAACGTCTTAATCAGGAACATGTAATACTATAAATTAGTTTTAGATCTATATCATATATCTCATATACAAATTAGATCTAATCATGACATATTTTGCATACATCTCATGTATATAATCATGCATATTTTCAGATCTAAATTATCTCATAATAATCTAAAAAATTATATTTAAATTGATCTCATCAAAATAAACTCTAATCTAGACAACTATGTAGAACTATTCTACAACTAGTCTAGACATGCATCAATCATAACTCATATGATGTTTAAAATTAAATAATTTTTTATTTACTAACTTTTAGATATTATTATAATAATTATAATATCAAAAAATAGTAAATAAATAGATCTAAAATATGATTTAATCAAATTAAATTAAAAATATGCAAGACTATTCTATAGAACTATTCTATTTTAGAACTAGTCATGCATATTTTCTAATCATAGATCCAAATCATTTAATTTTAATTTTTCTAATTTCAGATCTGATCACATCTCATGTGATATCTAAAATCACTTATTTTTTAATTAAAATAAATTTAAAATTAAATCTAAATATTTTAGAACCATGGCTCTGATACCAGTTGAAGAAAAATCCTGATTTTTCGGACCAGGTTTGTTTAGATCTGATCGGATCAAGAGATATATTTCAAAAAAAAAATTTCTTTGATCTAGATCTGATCTAGGATATTTTAGATCTGATCTTTATTATTTTAATATTTAAAATAAATTTAGATAAATTAAATTTAATTTAATTTACCTTGACGTAGGGTAATCCTATTACCCGTTGATGATCCTGTAAGCAGCGGAAGATTCTGGATCTAGCCACGCAAATGCCTGGCCTCTACCAATATCCGCTTGGATTGGATCTGGAGATCCTCTCCTTCTCTATCACATCTCCAAGAATTAGATCTGAATCTGATTTAGAAGATCTTCAAAACAACTTTCGAAGATTAGTAGTTGTCCTTTGCAGTAGCGCAGCCTTCTAGCTTTCTATCATCTTTCTCTCATCTGGATTGCACCAACTAAGATCCCAAACTACTTTGGATGTGGAGAGGAGAGGGAGAAGATGGGCTTGGCATGGAGGAGGAAGAGATAGGCAATCTTGGGGCGTGGGTAATTCATGCTCTCTTTGAGTTGCGCGTAGGGTCTTATTTATAGACTATGCGTGATCCAACTTCTCTTCTTCCCAACCAATCACAACCCTTTGTGAAATCAGATCTAAATTTGATTGGTGGGAATAGAGTCCCTTGGATTCCTCCTTAGATGGCACTTAAGATCAATCAAACTTGGTTCTTAGGAGGAGTCTATTTGGAATTAAAAAAAGAGATGGAGTCCTTGTCCAACAGGGACTCCTGGGCATCTCCAGCTTAGGCACACGCCAAGGGTGGCATGCGCCCTCCTCCTTGCCAGGTTTTGGCAAGGGGACAGGCCCCCACCAGCTCTCCAATAGGTGCATGACACGTGGATAGAAGTCAAAGTGTCAATGATCAACATTTGACCAGTCAAAGGTCAAGTTTTGACCAAAGTCAAAGGACGAGAAATGGCAGGTGACCAAAAATGGTAGGTATTGTCTTACAAAATAAGACGACTCTTTTCTGAACTGGATAGGCTCCAGTCAGACCAAATGAAGGCCTCTGATCAAGCATAAACTCCTTTGGCTTAGTTAGGACAACTATTTATGATAGTAAAAAAGAACATTAGGTTCAATTGAGTGCTAGCACGATTTCCTTGAACCTAATTGAATAACATTCAGATCAATTGAACTGAATCAATTCAATTGATGATCACCAGATTCAAACTCTTGTTTGTGTGACCCAGTTAGGTTCAATTTTGTATGGTAATGGGATATGTCATGATCTCTATCACCGATATCATCAAAACTCCTTTCGATGGATTAGAGCTTTTCTGATTCGAACAGCTAGAATGATCGATCATCTAAATCATTCTAATTGCTCCCAAAATCCACCAGTGACACCTAGCAGTATATGGTGGCAACCCATCAGAGCTAAATGTGAACATCTTGGTGTAGCTACCTATGTGATTAAGTTCTTCTATCTTGAGCCCCGATCAGATTAGGGTTAAGGTGAACTCGTCAAACCCTAGTTTCTATCATATGATGTAATCATTCGTTTCAAGTCCGATGTGAAAACCTAAATAGAAACTCTTTCTATTATTTCACTCTGCCATTGCCGTGGGCTTCTGGACTTGATCTCATGATCATCATAGGGCTGCTCCTCTACCACCGAAGTAGATAGATTCCATCTTGATGCAATCCAGTTCCTACAATGAACATGCTATAGCCAACATACACCTCAGGGTTCCGTATGGCTAGAAGATCGAGTTATGGTGTAGTCAAACTATAACACCCTCAAGGTGAACTGCCGATGCACCTCAGGTCATAGAACCAGACACCACTACAGCATCGAGTTAGTCATTGATGAGAAGGTAGACTTCCTAATGACTACTCGAGGTGGTCATGCTCAGTGCCCTCGTTCTCTAACGAGTACCTGTACTCTCGCTCTGGTGTCTCCACACCATAGACTTAAGACTCACCTACTAAAGAAAAGTGATTGTACACTAACCTTCCAGACCAATCACCATCCTCGTGATGATCCTATGGTCGAAAGCATTTTATGAGTTAATAATGATTATTCATGTCCTAAATTTTCAACTTTTGAAAATATGAATTATCATTACCATTAACTCAAAGGATGTATCATAGACACTAAATGCACTCATGTGATAGAAAATAATCTATTTTATTGATTATAGTCAATATTATAATTTTGCCCCTAGATGTGCATTACAAGGGTCAGCCAATTTTGGTTTCTAGGGCACATATATCTAACAAAAGAGTCTTTCTGTAGGTAAAAAACTCCATTTTCCTTTTAATTTTTGTCGCTCAAGACTCTTTGTCGCCCAAGACTCCTTGTCGCACTGGACTCCTTGCCGCCCTATCTTCCTTGGCGCCTCTTGGACCTAGTCAAATTGCTTTAGGACTTTGACTATTCAAAGATTATCTCCACGCATTCTTGCTGAATGGGCATCTCATTTTAAAGCCATTGGATGGCCTTTTTATCTGATCTAATGGATGAAAATGATGGTGCCAAGAATGAAAGCCCGTGACTCCTCATAAATAACTTACGTAGAATTAGTCCGAGAGTCCTTCTGGTTTAAGGCACCTCTTGGACTAAGTCTACATATCATTATTATCTGATGAGGCATGAGATTGGCTGAAGGGATATGAGATAATATTTTGAAAGGGTGCAAGAAAATGTGTTGGCACCCTTACGTACATTATAAATAAGGGTGCGCACTAAGAGTCCGGGAGGGGTGAAATTGATCTTTCTTTCTGATAAGTGTTTTCTCTTTGTTCAATTTTCTTTCTTCCTTTCTCTTATCCAAACCTTATCCTTATAAGGATAAGAAGTCATCTTAAGACTATGAGATTAGGAAGAAAAATTAAGAAGACAAGGAAAAAGAAAGATAGATAAGGAGAGGCAAGGAAGGTGACATAAAGGCTAAGGAAGGTCTTGCCTATTTAATTAAAGTTCTTATAATTAAAATTTTAATTATACATAAATCAGAGGTGCTAGTGTCTTGATCAAGTCTCCATGTGGATCAACGTTGGAGGGTGAATATGTGGGCACCTGGTGGAACCCATGATGGACTACTGTCGGCAATTAGGAATAATTCAAGGTTTAGTGATAAGAGGTATGTTCTAATACTTTCTTTTATATTATAAATGCATGTTATATGATTTAATTGCTAATAAGATGGTCTTAGGGTTCAGATTTGATTTGTATGATTTCATAATTTTGCTTTGAAATTTGTGCTTCCATCCTATACACCATTCCCATCACATGTGTCATGCACCCATAGGAGAGTACCTGGGGACTTGTCCCCTACTAAAACATAGATAGGTAGGGGCCGCATGTCTATGGAGGCATATACCCCATGAGGATAAAAGATAGAGTCCTATACAGATGGGACTCCAGGTTGCTTTAGAGTATTAAACTATGTGGCGCCAGGAAGTCTTGTTTGACCCAATCTTGGTGCCACCTTAGCAGGTTTCGAAGGGTCTCTCATTTGATTGGATCAAATGATGTCATCCCACAATCAGATTTAGATTTGATTGCACAAAGGGCCATAATTGACCTGGATGATGTGGCACTACATGGCGTAGCTAGATCTATATAAATCCTATCTGCTCCTAGAATTTAATGCTTCTACCTTTAGCCCATGCCACATAGCCCCTCTCCCTCCTTCTTCATGTCATCCTCTGGTCGTCTCTCTCCTCTCCATGCCCAAGGGCTTTTGGGCATGAACAAGGTGCGATCCAAGCAAGTGTAAGGCACCAGGAAAGGAAGAAGGCAACACTGCAGCAAGAGACAACGACTATTTTTCAAAAAGCAGTTTTGAAGATCTTGAAGATCAGATCTAGATCTAATTTTTGAAGGATTGATTGAGAAGAAGAAGATCTTTAGATCCTACCTGAGTAGATACCAGTAGAGACCAGATGCTTGCATGACTACATCCAGAACCTCAGACAAACATCAGGATCATCATAGGATATTTGAATTATCCAAAATAAAGATATAATTTAATTATAGTTATTTTTTATTTTTATTTTTATTATCAGATCAATAAGATCAGATCTGAGGAGTTTTAGATCTAATTAGGATCTTAGAGAATTTTTTTTTGAAATGTCCCTTCTGATCCAATCAGATCTGAGCGAACGTGATCCAAAAAATAGGTTTTTCCTTCACTTCTTTGATGGATTTAGGAACCGTCATCTCTTGAATGGCTTGAATCTTCTCCGAATTTGCTTCAATCCTACGCCATGACACTATGAACCCTAAGAATTTTCCTGAAGTAACATCAAAGGTGCATTTGGTTGTGTTCAACTTCAGCTTGTATTTTCGAAGGGCATCAAAGATTTTCTCAAGGTCGGCAATATGATTTATTGAAGTTTAGCTCTTGACAAGCATGTCATCTACATACACTTTCATATTATGGTCGATTTGCTCCTTGAAAATCTTTTTGACCAAGCGCTGATATGTTGCTTCTGCATTTTTGAGTCTAAAAGGCATAACCCTATAATAGTAAAGACCATGATCGATAATAAAAGCAATTTTCTCCTCATCCTCTGGTGTCATCCAAATTTGATTATAGTCGGAGAAGGCATCCATGAAAGTGAGGATCTCATGATCCAAAGTTGCATCCACCAGCTGATCAATTCTGGATAGAGGGTAGCTATCTTTTGGGCAGGCTTTGTTCAATTTTTTGAAGTTTATGCACATTCTCCATTTGTCGTTTGCCTTTTTGACGAGTACAACGTTAGAGACCCAGTTCGAATAGTTGATTTCTCGGATGAATCCAGTCTTAAGGAGCTTGTTTATTTCTTCTGCAATTTTCTTCTATCTCTCTGGGGCATTTTCTCCACATCTTTTCTTTTATTGACTGATGTTTTGGATGAACAGCCAAATGATGCTCCATGACTTTCGCATCGATTTTCGACATGTTTGTGGGGACCCAGGCAAAAGCATTTATATTTCTTCAAAGGAATTCGATGAGCTACTCTTGTATCCCATCAGCTAGATTGAAACTAATCTATACCGTGTGCTCCACATTCCCATCATTCAGAAGGACTGAGATATGATCTACCATTGGTTCTTTCCTTTCTTCCACGAGGTCGTCACGAACATCTAACCCATCAACAGGATAAGGGTCGGACTGTTCTTCCTTTTGTAGGACAATTGAGTAGTAGTGTCTTGCCAGAGCTTGATCTTTTTTGACCTTTTCGATCTCATAACTTATTGAAAACTTCATCTTCAAATAATAAGTTGACACCACCATCCGAAGTGCATTTAGACCAGGTCGACCGAGAATTGCATTGTAAGCAGAGGGAGCCTTTACTATCAGAAAATCCATCTGCACTCTAGATTATCTTGGATATTGACCTACAGCCATAGCTAGAGTTATTACACCTTCAACTGGTACTGCAGCACCAGCGAAGCCTACTAGTGGGGAGTTTATTGATCCAAGCTGACTATTAGATATTGACATTTTGGAGAAAGCATCATAAAATAATACATCAGCCAAACTTCTATTATCAATTAGGACGTGATGTACATCATAGTCAGCTCTATTTATGGAGATTACAACTGCATCATTGTGCAGGAACTGTACTCTCCATGCATCTACCTCAGTGAAGGTTATGGATTTTTCAGTCCTCCATCTCTTCACTAATCCCTCAGATCCATTGGCCTCTTCTTATCGAAGTCCCCCAAAGATAATGTTGATGATGTCGAGAGGCGGTCGATCTTCTTATTATTCCTTCTCCTTAGTGGTTCTAACTATAGTAGTGCCCTCAATCGATCTTCTCTTGCTTTAGATTGACGTCTGAGGAATCGATCTAGCCGGCCTCTCCTGATGAGCTCCTCGATCTCATCTTGGAGCTGAATGCATTCTTCAGTATCGTGGCCATGGTCATAATGGTAGAGATAGTATTTGCTAGGATTATGCTTGCTAGGATGAGTGCGCATTCTTTCAGACCTCGGTAGTTGCTCCTTGATCTCCATCAATACTTACATTTTTAGAGCATTGAGGGGGCATAGTTGTGAAACCTTCTAGGGGAAGAACTTCTTTATATCCTTTTGTTAGGGCTTCTTTGACGACGAGCTCAAGGAGGAGTTCAGACTCGCTTGCACTCGGATGGAGTCTGTAAGCACGATCAAACTTCATTCAGCCCTCCATCAGCTATGGGCTTATTAGACTCACCCACCTGCCGCTCTCTTATGGTTTCCTCATCCTTCAACTTGAAGGCTTCTTCTGCTCGAGCATATCCTTTAACCCGAGCTAGCAGATCAGCAAAGTTTCTGAGGTACTTCTTCTCTAGGAAGAATAATAAATTATTCTTCTAAAGGCCACCTTTCAGCACGACCATTGCAACAAACTGGTCTAGGTTCCAAACTTCTAGTGTGGCAGCATTGAAGCAATTGACATAAACTCGGATGGACTCCCCTTCCTTCTGCTTGATGTTGATGAGGAAGTTCGAACCTCTCTGGGGATGCCAGCTGCTAACAAAATGAGCCAAAAACTGATGGCTCATCTGATCAAAAGAGAAGATCGTACCTGGCTTCAATGTTGAGTATCAATTTCTTGCTGCTCTCTTCAAGGTAGATGAAAAAGCTTGGCATAAGCTGGCATCTAGTGTGCCATGGAGCAGCATCATGGTCCAAAAGGCCTCCAACTGATCAATCGGATCAGAGGTTCCATCATAGCTTTCAAATTGGAGAAGCTTGAAGTTCGATGGAATGGACTCTTGCATAATCCAAGGAGAGAAAGGAGGATCGGTGCAGACATCGTCATAGTGAGCTAGGATGATGTGGCATAATTCCTCAATCCATTGGTCTATCTCTCGCAGTTTCTGATCGAGGACGTCATCTCAATCATAGATTGTGGAAAGCTTCCAACTGTAGATGGAGAAGGTCTCTTTTGAGAAAGAATCATGATCTGAATAAGGATCCTCTGCTCTCTGTTTCTCCTTCTTAGGGGCGACGGGTATGCTAGCCCAAGTGCGCCTCCTTGGGACTGATTTTTGATAATTTGATGGTGGGTTTTCTGGCAAAACCTTCATCGAGAATTGCTGCATAGTCTGTACCATTTTGATAAGGCCCTGAACCTGCTACATCAGTAGGTTAAACTGCTCTAAATTTACCATGGCCGTCAGTAGAGGAGGAGGTTGAAGCACCGACGATGGAGCAGGAATGGATGGATCTGGCTCAGATCTGACGATAAAAGTAGTAGATCTCTAGGTAGTCGCCTTCTTCAAAGGTATTTCTTAGGATTGAGGGAGAGGATGGAGATGAACCTTGAAGAAGAAGATCCACATGGTTAACTGAGCACTCCTTTAAGAATAAGGGTTTACAAATAAGCCCTTCCTCTAGCACCAATCCTGTTGGTGCAGAATCTGATTGACGTCTGATTGAGCTAGAGTTGAGGAAGAAGAGGCCTCCATCAGTGACTTGCAAAATAATATCCCATACAAAATTGGTGGGGGTGGATCTGGTAGGACCCTCCAATGATCAATTCGGCTCTTTTGGCCAACAGAAATGGAGTACTTAGAAAAAAATTCAATAGAGTTTTGGGAAGAAGAAGAGAGATTAGAGAAAATGTATCTAGAGGGTTCCTTTTATAGATGAAGTATATAACAAACTTGAAAGTGATAGTCGTAACTATCGGATAGTGGGCTGCTCGAAGCCATATGGAGTTGTTATGGAGAGTAGTGTCCATTATCATGATGTGTCCATTCGTTGGGATTTAATAGTTACAGTTCGGAGAAAGCAGGCATTGGTTGGTGAAGAGCTTTGACATATATCAATTTCATAGGAGTTCAAACTCCTCCAAGTTGTTTATGAGTGAGTTGATTTATGTCGTATAGAGAGCTATAGATTAAAAGGGGTTTGACTAAAAGAAATCATCTAAAGGGAATACGATTAGAAGAGATTATCCGAGAGGAATGCTAGTTGAAATCTAAAAGTAATCCATTGGAGGAATCTGAATGGAGTTTGACTGATGGAGAAGTCCAGAAAGAGTCCAACTGATGGATAAGTCCGACTAAAGGAGAAGTTTAGAAGGAGATTGGCTAAAGTAGAAGTTTGGAAGGAGTCCGACTGATGGAGGAGTTCGACTAAAGGAGAAGTCTGGGAGGAGCTTGGCTAAAGGAGAAGTTCAGAAGGAGTCCAACTGATGGAGAAGTCCGACTGAAGGAGAAGTCTAGAAGGAGTTCAGTTGAAGGAGAAGTTCGGATGGTCCGACTGATGGAGAAGTCTGATTGAAGGAGAAGTTTGGAAGGAGTTCGGCTGAAGAAAAATTCTGACTGATGGAGAAGTCCGGCTGTAGGAGAAGTCCGAGAGGAGTTCGATTCAAGGAGAAATTCGAAAGGAGTCCGACTGATGGAGAAGTTTGGTTGAAGAAAAAGTCTGGAAGAAGTTCGGCTAAAGGAGAAGTGGTGATTGAAGCTCTTTTGCGATTACAAATTATACTTGGCTGAGCATTAGTTGAACTTCGATGGGAGTAGGGTTTACCCCCAATAGAAGTGATTCATAATCATTGACTTCGAGGATTTCCTCTAGAGTCAACATATTTATCTTATTCTTGTTTACATGACCTAGCCTATAGTGTCATCAGTAGATATCAGAAATATTATCTAATCTAAGATATTTCTAGAAGTTTATATTACACTCATAGGCTATGGCAAAATGTAAAAACCATTTTTTTGTTGTCCTTGTATTATTATAATATCATTCATAATGATATCATAATAATCTTCTTTTATAGATAAATGATAACCATCTTTGGCCAAAAGACTAATAGAGATTATATTCATCAGAAAGGAAGGATAATAATGACATTCATTTAAAGAAATGATATTAATATTGAGAATAAGTTGAACTATTTTCATAGCTAGAATTATAACAGACCTTCCATCTTCAACATTCAGGAATCACTTATTATTTTCAAATCTTCTATTAATTTGAAGTCCTTGCAATATATTGCAAATATGGATTGGACTTTCGATATCTAATACCCAAGTAGAAGTAACACAAACAAAGAAATTATAAGATATTATCATATGGCATCCTTGATCAGCAACTACTTACTCATCTCTCTTTTTTAGCCTATTGGGATCATGGGAATCAAGATACTAAGGATAATTTCTCTTCCAATGCCCATGCTTCTTTTAGTGGAAGCATTCTGCCTGATCTAGGTTATTCTTGGATCTTATGTTTAGACTAGGCATAGAAGCTCCAGCACGAATCACTTTATGCTGCTGAACAACATTCAACTTTTGATACTTATTATCGAAGTTGGGTTCCATAAGTTTATCACTATCTAATAGTGAATGGAGCAACTATGGTTATGGTTTAACTACATAAACGAGAACTAAAAGCCTAATTAGTAATTGATTCATTGAACCTAAAGATTTGGACTTTAATCAAAAGATTTCTTCCATTATTTTATTCGAACTAGTAGCCTCTACCTCCAGTTCGAGGAATTGCCTAAATTCCTTAGTGGATCCTAGAATCCACATAGACTGCACACAAGCCCAACTATGGTTGGTCAATCCATGTACATCTAAGGGTAGTTCATAATCAATTATTTCTCTAAATAATTTTTAGTAATTTAATTTTGTGCAAGATATCTTTTTAGTAGGCTAGAGCCTTCATTGAAAGTTTCGATTAGGTCCAACCATTAACATGATCATACCTATATTGAGAAATATGTTCTAAAGCCAATCATCTAAGTAGTAGATGACTGAAATTAGTATATAAATTATCTAATAATAATAATAATTTGGTTATTTCATCATAAAAGTTCTATCTTCTTTAAATGAACTTCTAAATTATGATGAAGTCCTTAGAACCACAATCAATTGATAAAGAAGGATTTATCGGATGGTTCTTAAATTGTTCATGATCAAATGATAAGTTATTAACAAGATTGATAACTTATCGAGTGTAGGTCGCTGTATACCATATGTGTTGGTTATCCTCAAAACCAAGTAGTTTGGAGATAATGGTATGACATTCAAGTAAGATGTAGGAGTATATCTGCACTGAACATGACCAATGTAGCACTCTACTATCATGAATATCTAGCTAAGGCCAATGGGTATAAGTGTACCTTCGACCTAAGATCGCCGTGGTGACTTACGAGCAACTCACCGTACTTTGGTACTGGACTGTCTGTATTTCTAATATAGGTGATGAAAGATTTTTGGGTATAGTCAAATACTTGTAGAGTCGGTGTGTGAGTCAAGATGGGATTGACCACTCTTGATTAACTTCAAGAAGATAATGCCTCGCTATGTTTCAATTTAGCAAAATCTAGGCCTAGGTAATCCTTGTGAGGTGTCACGAGATTTACAAAATTTTGAGACACAATAGAGATGACTTGTATGAGTGTTTGACAATATACTCAAAGTCATCTTGAGCATTATTGGTCATAAGGATGAATTATATGGTAACTACAGGCTAGGGTTCTAGGAATGTTGCTTAGCATACATTCGACCTATTCGGACGTCAGGAATCATTACTAGATGATAACTTCGATTGGTACAGAAATTGATTTCTATGCTACCGACTTATGTTCGAACCTATGGGGTCACACATAATAGAGCTTGCAATCCGATTGGATGGTTAATCAACGATTGAGAATCATTTTGAGGTCAAACATTCAATGTGATTAATGTTTGACCTAATGCAAGTGTTGCAGGAGGATCGATTAGCAATTGGATTGCTAATTGGCTCAATTTGATTGAGCAATCAGGTTGAGATCAAGTCTAATTAAATTAGATTCAATTAGAATTAGTTTGAACTTAATTAGATTAAGTCTGGTTAGTTTATTGGATAAGCCAATTGCAAGAAAGAATAACTTCTTGTTTGACTAGGACTTGGATGCACCTAATTGACTTAGGATTTAAATCAGATTTAAATCTTGATTTAATCTAATTTAATTGGGCTACTAGTTAGACTAGGATGATCCTAAATTGGGTTGCATTTAACCTAATTTAAATGAGATTTAAATTTAGTTTAAACCTATTTTGACCTAATCAAACAAGAGGAGTCCTAGTTGGACTGGTACTCTCTCTCTTTCACTTACGCCTAAGAAAGCCCATGCCATATTTTAATTCTAGATTTTTTTTTATATTTCCCATGCCTAATAAAAGGTTTCCCATGCCTCATATCATATTATTTGGAATAAATTTTGACTTGGTCAAAAGCAGGAAGTTGTTAGGACTAGTTTCCTTCTTGGAAGAGCCCTTTTTGACCTAAACTCTTCCCTCCTCTTGTGCGCCCACTTTCCCCACACCTCCAATATTATTTCTGCCCTTTCTCTCTTTTTTTTGGGCATTGGTTTTCTATTTCACATGCCAAAAATCTAGGGAGGGGCATCCAAGAGTTGGACGCCCCATAGAAGTCCTCCTTTGACTAGGTTTTGACCTAGTTTTGCAATATAAAGGGGATGCCTCTTTCTTTGACCATAGAAGATGTGAAAAATTTTAGAAAATTCATGAAAAATCAGAGGAAAAGGATGAGAAGGCATGGATGATTTGTGTCACCAAGATTAATGGAGAAGAGCCCTCAATTAAGACATCAAAGGTTGATATCTTTAAGAGACAAGGTAAGAGAAGATTGTCTTCCCTTATATATTTTTTTTAATGTTTCTCTCTTTCTATTTTTATTCATGATTTTTTTATGATAAAGATCTAAGAGAGAGAGAGTCTGAGGGCATGGGATCTATGCTCCAAGATGTTGGGGCATCGTGATCATTTTTGGACATGATCTGATCATATCATGATGTGAGAAGAAGAAGAGAAGAAGGTCTTCTCTTAGGGTTTCCTTGAGAGCCCTTCTTTTTAATTTTATTTATAAGATTTTTATGAAAACAATATAAGGGTGTGATATCTAAAAAATTTTTTAAAAAAATAGAGGAGAAGGTCTCCTCTGAACCAAACATAATGATATTTTCCAGACATCAACTATTGACTTCCTGAAGGAGAAGATTTATCTTCTCCTAAGGTTTTTTCATATGTATTTATTTCTGATTTATGGGAGATCCAAGGGTTTGATTCTTTTCTCATTCCTTCTCATATTCTTCATCCCTTGGATTGTCAAAAAGATCCAAAGAACATATATTTGATTAACCATCAGGAGGGATTCGTGAAAAGCTAGCACTTCAAGCGGATCTTCGTTCGATGAACCTCCGATCTGTGTTGCAGGTTCGTGTGGATTATCTGTAGAGGCAAACGCATGTGTGGCTCCAGAGACAATAATGAATTTGACCATAGGATTCTCGATCGGCGTAAAGAAATGAGATCTGATCTCTTGGTGACTTAGATGCGATCTAGGATTAGATCTAGAATTATTCTAGATCTAGGTATTGATGTGATCAATACCACTTATGATTAATTTAATTTTAGATTTATATTTACATTGTAACATGTTATAGATCCTTGTTGTATGGCTTTGTAATTTGATTACATGCATGTTTTAGATTAAATAGTTTAATCTATGTCTTCCGCTGCTCTATATTTCGAAAAAGTTTTGAAATCTATGTATGAAATCCTACATATTTTCTATCAGTGGTATCAAAGCATTTAGATTCTATTATAACATATTTATTTATGCTTTAGATTAAATCTAAAAATTAAAGTTAATTAAAGATCGCACATACTACCATAATGTTGTCCTGTTGTAAAGTTAACCCCTTCCAATGAAAAGATTGTTCAACTATGTGCTGATCTAAATCAAAATCATGAATTATTTAGATTAGATCTAAGAAAATTAATGATTTAATTTTTTAATTTAAATCTAAAATTTAATAGATATTAGTGAAGAAAAATCCTGATTTTTCGAGTTCAGGTTTGTTCAGATTTGATTGGATCGAGAGGCATATTTCAAAAATTATCTCTTAGATCCTAATCAAATCTGACACTTTTTAGATCTAATTTATGATCTAATAATTAAGAAAATAAAATTAAATTAATTCTAAATTAATTTTACCTTGATTTTGGGTAATCTGATTATCCGTTGATGATCCTATCGAAGTCCTGAGGTTTTGGATCTAGCCACACAAGCACCTAGCCTCTACCGGTATCCACTTGGACTGGATCTGGAGATCTTCTCCTTCCCTTTCTTTTCTCTAAAAATTAGATCTGAATTTGATTTGTAGAATCTTCAAAACTTCTTCTGAAGATCACCCGTCGTCTCTGCAGCAGTGCTACCTTCTTCCTTTTTCGTCAGCCTTTTCTTGCCTGACTCGCACTAATCTAAAGGCCCAACTTCTTTGGTAGTGGAGAGGAGGAAGAGGGCCAGATGGTGGCATGGAGAAGGGAGAGGGGCAGCCTTGGGGCGTAGCTTAGAAGAGGAGTTCTCAACAGTGGGCGCAGACAGGATCTTCTTATAGACTCTGCTGCGCCATGCAGTGCTGCATCACCCCGGTCAATCACGTTGCTTCGTGCAATCAGATCTAAATTTGATTGATGGGATGACATCACCTGATCCAATCAGATGAGAGACCCATAGGTTCATTCATAGATGGTGCCTAAGACTAGTCAAAGTAGATACCCAAGGGCCACCTAAGTAGAAACCAAGAAGCAACCTGGAGTCCCATCCGTATGGAACTCCAGCATCCCTATCCATGGGCACATGCCATCCTAGGCATGTGCTCCCTTCTTTCCAATTTCCAGAGAGAGGACAAGCCCCTATCTGCTCTCCAATAAGTGCATGACACATGGGCAAATGTCCAAGGGTCAATGGTCAATGTTTGATCAAGTCAAAGTACAAGAATTAGCAGGTGATGGAAAATGGCAGGTATTGTCTCAAATTTATCTTATAAATTAAGACAATCCTTTTTTGACTTGGACAAGCTCCAGCCAGACTAGGTAAAGGTACCTGAGTAAGCACAAACTCATTTGGCTCAGTCGAGATAACTTTTATGATAGAAAAAGGAGAATGTTATGCTCAATCGTGTGCTAGCATGATTTTCTTGAACCTAATTGAATCTTATTCAAATCAATTAAACTGGGTTAGTCCAATTGATGATATCCAGATCCAAACTTTAAGCCATACTTTTGTCTTGATGAATCGGGCGGCCAAAGGGAATGTCTTAATAGAAAAAACTAATCTACAAAACACTTAATTAGATCTTCAGGCTTATATCTCGATATAAAAAATAGTCTAATTAAGAATATGATTGTATATATATCTATATATATCATGCATGCATATTTTTCAGATTAAATTATCTCATAATCATCTAAAAAATTAAATTTAAGATTTGATCTTAAATCAAATAAAATTTAATCTAGACCTATTTGCCGAACAATTCTACAACTTGTCTAAAACATGCCGAACTATCATATCTCGATATGAAAAATTAAATTATTTATTTTTTATTTTTTATATCTGATGTATAATATTTATAATATCAAAAAAAAAAAAAAAAATAGATCTAAAAATTAATATTTAATCAAATAAAAATATTGATTATAGACTAGACTAACAGTATAGTAAGCAATTCTATACCTAGTCTATGTTAGGTATCTCATACATATTAGATCTAGAATTATTCATTTTAATTTTTATTTTTTTGATTTTAGAATCTAATTCATATCTCATGTGATATCTTAAATTACTAATTAATTAGATTATTATAGATCAAAAAAAAAAATAGATACATCAACATGTAACTGATAAAGACCGTTAATAAGGAAACCATTTGCAATTTTATTTCTTTCATAAAGAATATTGCAATGGTTCTTAAGAAAACTAATTACGTAGCATTCTAATGCAAGGTAAGAAACAGAAATCAAATTTCTACTTGCTGCAGGTACATAATAATAGCTTTTTAATACTAAGTCTAAATCAGATCGTAGTCGAAAAGGGTATGTTCCCACGGCCACGACAGCAGCTCTTGCTCTATTTTCGATACATAGGATCATCTCAGCATCCCTCAGCCTCCTGCTATCCTCAAGACCATGCATAGAAGTGCACAAGTGAGCACTAGAACCAGAGTCAAGCATCCAACTGGATGCAGAAGAAACCATATGGTTAGACTCAATAATGAGCATACCTCCAGAAGGACCTACCTCCTTCTGCTTTAGGGTGGCCAGGTAAGTATGGCAGCTTCGCTTCCAGTGGCCATCATTGTTGCAATGGAAATACTTTTCTTTGTCAGTGGCCTTCTTATTCGGCTCTGCCTTTTTCTTCTTTCTTCCTTCCATCTTTTGCTTTTTCACATATTTCTTCTTCTTTTCAAAAGACTTTCTTTTGGAAGAAGTCCATTCGATAGCAAGTACTGAGCCTTTAGAATCTTTCATGGAAAGCTCAGCGGTAAGCAGCATGTTCATATGTTCGGCCAAGGAGTTTTGAAGTTTATGCATATGGTAGTTCATGATGAACTGCCCAAATGCATCAGTTAAGGATTGCAGAATTATGTCATTCTGCTGATCCAAGTCCAACCTCACTCCGAGCTTCTTAAGCTCTTCCAAGTTCTTGATCATCATCAGACAATGATCTTGGACTGACTGCCCATCGCGCATCTTAGCCTTGAACAGTCATTTAGTGACTTGATACTTGGTTGTGCGATTCTGTTCACCAAAATCTCCTGTAGGTGAGCCAACATTTGGCGAGCAATTTTGATATCTTCATGTTGGTACTGAAGCTCATCAGACAGCGAGTCCAACATGTAGTATCTGGCCTTATTATCTTCGTCAGTCCACTTATCCAGAGACATTCTCTATTCAGCGGATGGATGAGCTGGTAAGGTGGGAGGGTCTTAGTCCAATACATGAGTTAACTTCTCGAAACCCAAAATGATTTTAAACTTTTGGAGCCAATCTTTGTAATTTGGTCCGATCAGTCAATGGGTGTCTAGGATTCGTGCTAGTGGGTTGGATGCGGATATTTTCCTGTAAAGAGTCAAAATTTCTAGTTAGATATTATAATTAAGACTTAACCAATTTATTTAGAAATTTTATTTTTAAACAAATTAGCTTCCACTATTTTCTCAAATTCCTACACTTCTTCTATAGAGATGTGAAAATCTCAACGATTATTGATTTCTAATGGGTGGTGCGGTCCCACCAACTTACTCATCACCTCACCTAACAGTTATTGGTAATGGGCTAGCCAATGGGTGAACAACTCTTGTTCAATGATTCTCTAATCATGGTGCATCCAAACTTGGTCTCTAATTCACGAATCTCATCGTGTCCGAAATATTGATTTCCACTCCTTAGTTTAGTTAGACCTACCATTTGCACAGATTAGATTCCTAATTAAGTCTCTCACCGTATCCAGAATATTGAGCCCAATTCATCCTCTATAACATAGCATCGGATGCCTAATAGGCATGGTTGCATCTTTTCGATGCAACTGAGCCACTGTAACCAGTCGAGAATAATCAACCTCGGAAAGGGCCCGCACATCTATAATGGTGGAAGACCTTAGACTTAATCTTTTCTTAGGAATATTTGATTTAGATCTCATTAAACTAAACTTGACATAGTCATAACTATTATGACTAACCTAGTGGCATGGGTTAGCTCTGATTATTGACCACCTCAGATTAGAACTGAGTCAACAAACATGGTCAGGTAAGTGAGACCGGTGGAAGAGATATGCCATTAACTAGATAAGAATGCATTCGAGTCGAGTAGCTCCCAATTAAAAATCAGTGGATCATATCTGCCAAACTTACCTTAGACACCAAATTATTGAGACAGAATCAATCGGATTAGCCTACAATCCAGACTCTAACCACTGAGCTTAATTAGGTCGTAGCTTGATCGATCACTCATGTGACTCGATCTTGACCCAGACTTAATCCTATTAGCTGGTCAATTTAAGCATTGTTGATCCCATCTAACCAACTCTTGATTCGATTTGATCAACTGCTAGACCTAATTGAGCTATCCAAGCTCGAAACCAGATTTATGAATATGTCTTAGATATGAAATTCTCAATTTTAGACCTAATCGATATTTTATAAATTAATTCTTAATTAAGTTAGGGTTCCAAAACAAAACATGTAGATAAGATCTTAGGATTTCAGGATCTAGGGTTTTGCAGAAAATAAATTTTCAATTTTTGATTAAGGATAAATACACGGCACCCCTACATATCATAAGAACATCCCATCGAATGGGAGGAGAGGGTCTTTAAGCCCTACTTTGTTCTTATGATCGGACGGCCAAGGGGAATGTCTTAATCAGAAAAACAACTAATCTACAAAAACTAATTAGATCTTAGCATATATCTCATATAAAAAATAGATCTAATTAAAATATGATTTGTATATATATCATATATATCATGCATGCATATTTTTCAGATCTAAATTATCTCATAATCATCTAAAAAATTAAATTTAAATTTGATCTTATCAAATAAAATTTAATCTAGACCTATTTGCCGAACAATTCTACAACTTGTCTAAACATGCAACTATCATATCTCATATGAATAAATTAAATTTAATTTATTTTTTATTTTTATATCTGATTATAATATTTATAATATCAAAAAAAAAAAAAAAAATAGATCTAAAAATTATATTTAATCAAATAAAAAATATGATTATACTAGACTACATATAGAGCAATTCTATACCTAGTCTAGTTATGTATCTCATACATATTAGATCTAGATTAATTCATTTTAATTTTTTATTTTTTTGATTTTAGATCTAATCATATCTCATGTGATATCTAAAATTACTAATTAATTAGATTATATTAGATCAAAAAAAAATTTATAAGAACCTGGCTCTGATACCAGTTGAAGGAAAATCCTGATTTTTCGGGGTTAGGTTCATTCTGATCTGACTGGATCGAGAGGCATATTTCAAAAATTATCTCTTAGATCCTAATTAGATCTGATATTTTTTAGATTTAATTTATGATCTAATAATTAAAAAAATAAAATTAAATTAATTTTGAATTAAATTTACCTTGATTCTGGGTAATCTGTCCGTTAATGATCCTACCGAAGCCCCGAGGTTCTGGATCTAGCCATGCAAGCACCTGGCCTCTACCGGTATCCACTCAGGCTGGATCTAGAGATCTTCTACTTCTCTTTCTTTTCTCTAAAAAATTAAATTTGGATCTAATTTGAAGAATCTTCAAAACTTCTTTTGAATATCAACCATCGTCTTTGCAGCAGTGCTGCCTTCTTTCTTTTTCGTCAGCCTTTTCTTGCCTGACTCGCACTAATCTGACGGCCCAACTTTCTTGGGCATGGAGAGGAGAGAGAGAGCTAGATGGTGGGATGGAGAAAGGAGAGGGGCAGCCTTGGGGCGTAGCTTGAAAGAGGAGTTCTCAAAAGTGGGCGTAGATAGGGTCTTTTTATAGACTCTGCTGCACCATGCAGTGCTGCATCACCCCGACCAATCACGTTGCTTCATACAATTAGATCTAAATCTGATTGATGGAATGACATCACCTGATCTAATCAGATGAGAGACCCAGAGGTTCATTCTTAGATGGCACCTCAGATTGGTCAAAGTAGATACCCAAGGGCCACCTAAGTAGAAACCAAGTAGCAACCTGGAGTCCCATCCGTATGGGACTCCAGCATCCCCATCCATGGGTGCACGCCATCCTAGGCATGTGCCCCCTTCTTTCCAATTTCTAGAGAGGGGACAAGCCCCTATCTACTATCCAATAAGTGTATGACACATGGGCAGATGTCCAAGGGTCAAAGGTCAACATTTGATAGAGTCAAAGTACAAGAATTAGTAGGTGATGGAAAATGGCAGGTGTTGTCTCAAATTTATCTCATAAATTAAGACAATCCTTTTCTGACTTGGACAAACTCCAGCCAGACTAGGTAAAGATACCTATGTGAGCACAAACTCATTTGGCTCAGTCGAGATAACTTTTATGATAGAAAAAGGAGAATGTTAGGCTCAATTGTGTGCTGGCATGATTTTCTTGTACCTAATTGAATCTTATTCAAATAAATTGAACTGGGTTAGTCCCATTGATGATATCTAGATCCAAACTCTTATTTGCGTGATCCAGTTTGGTTCAGTTCTATATGGTAATGGGATATGTCATGATCTCCGTCATCGACATCATCGAAATTTCTTTCGATGGATCAGAACTCTTCTGATTCAGACAACTTAGAATGATCGATCATCTAAATCATTCTAATTACTCCCAAAATCCACTAGGGACACCTAGCAGCATATGGTGGCAATCCATCAAAACTAAAAATGAACCTCTTGGTGTAGCTACTTGTGTGATTAAGTTCTTCAATCTTGAGCCTCGATCAGATTAGGGTTAAGGTGAACTCGTCAAACCCTAATTTCTATCATATGATTTAATCATTCGATTCAAGTTCGATGTGAAAATCTTAATAGAAACTTTTTCTATTATTTCACTTTCTGCCATGGCCATGGGCTTATGGACTTGATTCTCTTGATCATCATAGGGCTACTCCTTATCCACCGAGGTAGATAGATTCCATCTTAGTGCAATCAAATTCCTATAATGAACATGCTATAGCCAACATGCACCTCAGGGTTCTGAATGGCCAGGAGATCGAGTCATGGTGTAGTCAAACTATAACACCCTCATGGTGAGTTGCCGATGCACCTTAGGTCTAAGAACCAAACACACCACTACAGCATCGAGTCAGTCATCGACAAGAAGATAGACTTTCTTATGACTACTCGAGGTGGTCACGCTTAGTGCCCTCATTCTCTGATGAGTACCTGTACTCTCATTCCGGTGTCTCTACATCATAGACTTAAGACTCATCTACTATAAAGAAGCGATTGTACACTAACCTTCTGGATCAATCACCATCCTCATGATGATCCTACAGTCAGAAGCATTTTATGAGTTAATAAATAAAAATTCATGTCTTAAATTTTCAATTCTTAAAAATATGAATTATCATTACCATTAACTCAAGGGATGTATCACAGACACTAAATACACTTATGTGATAGAAAATAATTTATTTTATTATTTATAGTCAAAATTATAATTTTGCCCTTAGAAGTGTATTACAAGTGTCAGTCAATTCTGACTTCTAGGGCACACATATCTAATAATTAGATCTATTTTAGATTATTTAGATTAGATCTAAATAATATCAGAATTGCACATATTGCCATAAGGTTGTCCTGTTGTAAGGTTGTCCTAGTATGTGCTGATCCGAGAAATATAGATCATAAATATGTTGGATGAGATCTAAAATAATTTATGATTTATTTTTAAATTTTAAATCTAATTTTAAATAATTTATGATCTGATCCACATGATGTATTTTATGTTTAGATCTAATCCTCTTATTGCATATGTTGATATGTAATTTTTGTTTTGAATCTAGAATGTATATGTGTGACATATTTATTTTGTAGAAATTAAATCGGGAACTTATTTTCTATAAAACCCTAGATTTGAAATCCTAGGACATGATCTAAATAATGAAACAAATCATATCTAAAACTATATATTGAATATGATTCAATACAATTTGAAAATGTTTCAAATAATAAAATCAGAAACTAGTTCTGAGATTCCATAAATCTAAACCCATAAGACATTAACTTAATTGAGAATTAAGTAATTGTTTAGAATCTAGGTTTGTGATTTGAAGATCCTAAGATAATTTTGTAAAACATGGGTTAAAGAAAAATAGGTTAGCTTTGATCAGATTCTTAACTGGGTTAGACCTAGGGTTAGATTAAATATTGACATAGTTAAAAAATTGATCAAACCTAATTAATAGTTAATTAGAATTAGATCATTTCTATAGACCACTTCAATAGTTGTAGTTGGTCAAAGTCTATACATCTAACAAATGGATGCTGATCGTGGCTCAGTGGTCGAGCCCGAATCTTTAGGTAGAGCAAATCAAAACTGACAAACCAATTGGTGTCTAAGGGAAGTTTGGCATCCTAGATCGATAGTTTTTAATTGGCAACCTGCTTACCTGGCCATTTCTGATGGTTTCTAAGGCAAGCCTTGGCAGACCCTTCCACCAATCTCACTTACCTGGCCAATGTAGTTAATCAAGTTTTTGATTAGGTTGCTCATTGATTCATACTAACCCATGTCACATAGAAAATCAATGAGACTAATTTTTTTTAGTGAGACTGATTTAGGTGTCCATGGATCGTAATTGATCCTAGTCCTCATCAGTGACCTATGAAGTCAGTGGGAGGACTTGACTTGGTGAAGTTAGTGGGAGCAAATTGGTCCATGTCCTTTCTATCCTTAAATCACTAATAATTTAAATTCTCTAAAATTATTAGGTTCTTAAAATGATAAAGTTATGGGGATAACAGAGTCATAGCCTCCCATTAAGGTGTTTGATAATGGATCCATTAACTCAATAATCATTGGAGGCCCAAAGGCCTGGTGCTTGTTAACTAATGAAGTTATCATCCATTATATGATGATTAGGATGTGTCTCTCTAATGATGGTTAGGTTGGCCAACCAAAGTTGGCCTGATCATTCATTGGTTGGATGCACTAAGTATGGTCATGTTAATGGTTGGACCTAACTGGACCCTTTTCTAAGAAGGCTAAAGCCAACTGATCAGGGCCTGGGGCAAAATTAAAATTACTTGAAATTATTTAGAGAAATAATTGATTATGAACCTACCCTTAGATGTACATGGATGGGCCAACCAAAGTTGGGCTCGTGTACAGTCTATGTGGATTCTAGTACCTACTAGGGAATTAAAGTAATTCCTCGAATTGAAGGTAGAGGCTACTAGTTCGAATAAAATAGTGGAAGAATCTTTATACTAAAGTCCAAGTCTTTAGGCTTAAAATGATTCATATACAATAAGTCATTGTTCTCTATTAAGGCTAAATCCTAATTGCTCCTATCACTGTTAGATAGTGAAGACTTATGGACACAACTTCGATAATCAGTATCGAAAGTTGAATATTGGTTCAACAGTACGAATTGATTCGTATTGAGGCTTCTAAGCCTAGTCTAACCCAAATCAGGCATAGTGCTTCTAATGTCAGAAACATGGTCACAAGAAGAAGATTTATCTTGCTTCCCTTGACCATAATAGGTTGAACAAAAGAAAGAAGCAAAAATTGCTCATTAAAGACATTATATGATAACATCTTAAAACTTCTCTGTATGTAATTCTACTACCTAGTTATTAGATACCAGTGGTCTTATGCAATTGGTTGCAAGGACTTACGGTAAGTGGAATATACACTCCCTAGTTAGATTATGTCGTGGATGTCTATGTTTGGCATTACAGGCTTAGTCATACTGACAAGAACAGGATAAATGGGTTAGCTTGAGAGGAAAACCTTGATATCAATGATTGTGAATCATTGATAGTCTATGAATCTTGTCTTCTTGGGAAGATGACAAAGTCATCTTTTACTGAAAAAGGTGAAGGAGCCGATAACATTCTAAGTCTCATACATAGTGATGTATGTGGACCTTGAACTTAAGTGCCAAAGGAAGATATTAATATTTCATTACAGATGACCTATCAGGGCATGGGTATGTCTAGGATGAATCATTTGAAATATTCAAATGATTCAATAATAATAAAAAAAAAAAACTGGATAAGGTAATAAAACTCTTCGATCGGATCGAGGAGATAAATACTTATCCAGTGAGTTTGTGACATATCTAGAAAAGAATAGGATTCTCTCTTAGTGGATTTCTTTTAGGAATATAGTGTATCTAAAGGGAGAAATTGAATTTTGTTAGACACGGTTCAATCCACAATAGGGTATACTTGTCTGCCTATTATAGGGTTGTGCTCTTGTGACTATTTTTTTTTACTCTAAAAATTTATACTGAGTTAATCTATTGTATTGACTCCATATGGGATATGGATCGGGCGTAGATCTAGACTCTCTCACTTTTGGATTTAGAGTTGATCATCCTATTGAAGGGAAAATCTTGATTTTTCGGGATCAGGTTCGTTCAGATCTGATTGGATCGAGAGACATATTTTAAAAATTTCCTCTTACATTCTAATAAGATCTAACATTTTCTAGATCTAATTTTATGATCTGATAAATAAAATAATTAAATTAAACTAAATCTAAATTAATTTTACCTTGATATGGATAATCCAATTATCCGTTGATGACCTTGCTGATTGCCTGAGGTTCTGGATCTAGCCATGCAAGCGTCTGGCATCTATCAGTATCCACTCAGGCTGGATCTAGTGATTTTCTTCTTTTCTTTCTTTTCTCTAAAAATTAGATCTAGATCTGATTTGGAGGGTCTTCGAAACTTCTTTCGAAGATCAGCAATTATCTCTGCAGCAGTGCTGCCTTCTTCATTTCTCGTCCGCATTTTCTTGCCTGAGTCGCACTAATCTGAAGCCCAACTATCCTTGGGCATGGAGAGGAGAGAGATGGCCTAAAGGTGGCATGGAGAAGGGAGAGGGACAACCTTGGGGTGTGGCTAGGAGAGAAGTCTCTAAAAGTTGGGCACAGATAGGTCTTTATATAGACCCAGCTGTGCCATGCAGTGCCACATCATCCCAGCCAATCATGTTGCTTCATTTAATCAGATCTAAATCTGATTAGTGGGATGACATCACCTGATCCAATCAGATGAGAGATCCACAGATTCATCCTAAGGTGGTGCCTTAGACTGGTCAAAGTCTATAGGTGAGGGTCACCTAGTTTGAATCCAAGAAGCAACTTGGAGTCCCATCCATATGGGACTCCAAGCGTCCCTATCCATGGGTGCATGCCATCCTAGGTATGCACCCCCTTCTTTCCTAAATCCAGTAAGGAGACAATCTCCTATCCGCTCTCCAATATGTGTATGACACATGGGCAGATGTCCAAGGGTCAAAGGTCAACATTTGACTAAAGTCAAAGAACAAGAATTAGCAGGTGACGAAAAATGGTAGGTGTTGTCTTAAATTTATATCATAAATTAAGACAACCCTTTTCTAACCTGGACAAGCTCCAGTCAAATCAGGTAAAGATACCTGAGTGAGCACAAACTCATTTGGCTTAGTTGAGATAACTTTGAATGATAGAAAAAGGAGAATGTTAGGTTCAATCGTGTGCTAGCATGATTTTCTTGAACCTAATTGAATCTAATTCAAATCAATTGAACTGGGTTAGTTCAATTGATGATATCTAGATTCAAACCCTTGTTTGTATGATCCAGTTAGGTTCAGTTCTATATGGTAATGAGATTTGTAGTGATCTCCATCATCAACATCATCGAAACTCCTTTCGATGGACCAAAACTCTTTTGATTCATAAAACTAGAATAATCGATCATCTAAATCATTCTAATTGCTCCCAAAATCCAACAGTGACACCTAGCAGTATATGGTGGCAATCCATCAAAATTGAAGATGAACCTCTCGATGCAGCTACTTGTATGATTAAGTTCTTCCATCTTGAGCTCCGATCAGATTAGGGTTAAGGTGAACTCGTCAAACCCTAATTTCTATCATATGATTTAGTCATTTGATTCAAGTCCAATGTGAAAACCTTAATAGAAACTCCTTTTATTATTTCACTCTCTACCATGGCCAAGGGCTTATGGACTTGATTCTTATGATCATCATAGGACTGCTCCTCATCCACCGAGGTAGACAGATTCCATCTCGGTGCAATCCAATTCCTACAATGAACATGCCATAGCCAACATACACCTCCAGGTTTCGAATGGCTAGGAGATCAAGTCATTGTGTAGTCAAACTATAACACCCTCAAGGTGAACTGTCGATTCACCTCAGGTCAAAGAATCAGACACACCACTGCAGCTTTGAGTCAGTCATCGATGAGAAGGTAGACTTCCTTATGACTACTCGATGTGGTCATGCTCAGTACCCTTATTCTCTAACGAGTACCTATACAATTGCTCTAGTATCTCTACACCATAGACTCAAGACTCATCTACTATAAAGAAGCGATTATACACTAACCTTCTGGATTAATCACCATCCTCATGATGATCCTACGATCAGGAGCATTTTCTTTGTTAATAATGAAAATTCTTGTCTTAATTTTTAACTCTTGAAAATAAGAATTATCATTACCATTAACTCAAGGGATGTATCACAGACACTAAATATACATATGTGATAGAAAATAATCCATTTTATTATTTATAGTCAAAATTATAATTTTGCCCTTAGAAGTGTATTACAAGTGGCCAATTCTGGCTTCTAGGGTGCACATATCTAACAAACTCCCACTTGACCTAAAGCCAATTGGCTACAAATCTAAGTCCCATCTTCGTAAGGTGGGCTTCGATCTTCTGCTGGCCCAACGGCTCTGTAAGTGGATCCATCGTATTGTCTGCGGAGTTGACTCTCTTAACCTTGACGTAACTCTTCTCAAGGTAATCGCAGATGAGGTGGTATCACCGCTTGATGTGCTTGGATTTCTGGTGAGACCTTGGCTCTTTAGTAAGGGCTATGGCACCATTGTTGTCGCAGTACAGAGGAATGGCATCTGATGGCATCACTCTGATCTTTGCGGCAAACTTCTTATACCAGAATGCCTCCTTTGCAGCTTCTGATGGAGCGATGTATTCTGCTTCCATGGTGGAATCTGCTATCACTGTCTGCTTGGGACTTTTGCAACTGATAGCTCCACCATTGCACACAAACAGACTCCCAGATGTCGACTTTCGATCATCTACATCGGACATAAAGTCCGAGTCTGTATACCCCTGGACTTGGAGTTCTCCATTACCAAAGACCAGTAACATATCCTTAGTTCTTCTTAAGTACTTAAGGATACATTTCACAAGAAGTCCAGTGTTCTTCATCCTGGATTCGACTGATATCTGCTCGTGACACTCATGGCATGGGCTATATCAGGTCGTGTACATAACATGGCATACATGAGGCTCCCTATTGCTGAAGCATAAGGGATCTTGCTCATGCATTCTATTTCCTCAGGTGTGCTAGGGCACATCTTCTTGGAAAGATGAATGCCATGTCTGAAGGGTACTAAACCCCTCTTAGAGTTTTCCATACTAAACCTCTTTAGTACTTCCTCTATGTACATCTTCTGTGAAAGTCCTAGCATCCTATTCGGTCTATCTCTATAGACCTTAATTCCCAGAATAAAGGATGCTTCTCCTAGGTCTTTCATGGAGAATTCTTTAGATAACCATATTTTAACTGTGGTCAACATGGGAATATCATTTCTCAATAAGGAGGATGTCATCCACGTACAATATGAAGAAGACAACAGCGCTCCCACTGATCTTTTTGAAGACACATGGCTCCTCCTCATTTCTTGATGAAACCAAACATTTTGATCACATCATTAAAATGAGTATTCCAGCTCCGAGATGCTTGCTTAAGTCCATATATGGACCTTTGCAGCTTGCAAACCTTGTGATCATCATCACTGGATGTGAAACCTAGTGGCTGTTCCATATAGATATCTTCCTCAAGATATCCATTTAAGAACATGCCATTTTCACGTCCATTTGCCATATTTCATAATCAAAATAGGCTGCAACAGCAAGCAATGTGTGAATGGAATTTTAGCATAGCTACTGGCGAAAAGGTATCCTGATAGTCAATGCCTTCATGTTGACTATAATCTTTTGCCACTAATCTAGCCTTGAATGTCTCCACATTCTCATCTAGCACCAATCTTTCTCTTGTAGATCCATTTACACCCAATAGGTACTATACCTTCTGGTGGATCTACCAAGGTCCAGACTTGGTTTGAGTGCATCGAGTCAATTTCTGACTTCATTGCCTCTAACCATTTCTCGGAGTCGATATCTGATATCGCCTCATTATAGGTTTTGGGATCATCACCATGAACCCCATTACCTATGAGGAATATTTTCCTCTACATCCTTTGAAATAGTACCTAAGTACCTTTCAGAGGGATGGAAAACTCTTTTCGATCTACGAGGTGGAGGAGGTAGTGTATTGGATTGGCTTAACCTGATTTGGTTCCATTTGGTCCTTAGCTCATTGCTCTTGTGAGACTTTCTCATCGAGCTTGATCTGCTTTCCAATGCCGCTATCTTGAATAAACTATTTTTCAAGAAAGATGGCATGTCGACTCACAATCACATTGTGATCTTCTAGAATGTAGAAATAATATCCTAATGACTCTTTAGGATATCCTATGAATCGAGCTCTAAAGGACCTAAAGTCTAACTTGTCCGCTTGTTGTCTTTTGACATGAGCCGGACAACCCCAAATTCTGAGATGACTCAGACTTGGTTTCTTACCATGCCATATCTCATACGGTGTGGTAGGAACGATTTTAGAAGGAACCCTATTCAGTAAGTATATTGTAGTTAACAAACAGTATCCCCAAAAAAAATCAGGGAAGGTCTGTGAAGCTCATCATGGATCGGACCATATCTAATAGGGTCCAGTTCCTCCATTCTGAAACCTCCGTTGAGTTGAGGTGTTCCTAGGTGGAGTCCATTGAGAGACTATGCCATTTTCCTTGAGATAGTCTAGGAATTTCTGACTAAGGTATTCACCTCCTCGATCTGATCGAAGAACCTTAATGGGTTTTCAAGTTTGCTTTTCTACTTCATGTCTGAATTCTTTGAACTTTTCAAATGCTTCAGACTTGTGTCTCATAAGATACACATACCCATACCTAGATAAATCATCGGTAAAGGTTATGAAGTAGACTAAAGTTGCCTCTAGCCGGCACATCAAATGGGCCGCACACATCAGTATGTACTAGGGCAAGAAGATCCGTGGCCCTTTCCCCATGTCCTACAAAAGGGAGCTTAGTCATTTTGCCATGAAGATAGGATTCACAAATTGGATATGACTCGAAAGTCAACGGACTCAATAGCCTGATTTTCTCCAATTTGTTAATCCTATCTTCTGCTATATGACCTAATCTTAGGTGCCATAGATACCTATCATTAGGACTATCCCTAGGACATTTTGATTTTATGGCATTCACATTTTGCTCAAAATTAAAAATAGATACATCAACATGTAACTGATAAAGACCGTTAATAAGGAAACCACTTGCAATTTTATTTCTTTCATAAAGAATGTTACAATGGTCCTTAAGAAAACTAATTACATAGCCTTCTAATGCAAGGCAAGAAATAGAAATCAAATTTCTGCTTGCTGCAGGCACATAATAACAGTCTTTTAATACTAAGTCTAAACCAGATGGTAGTCGAAGAGGGTATGTTCCCACGGCCACGGCAGCAACTCTTGCTTCATTTTCGATGCGTAGGATCATCTCACCATCCCTCAGCCTCCTGCTATCCTCAAGATCCTGCATAGAAGTGCACAAGTGAGCACTAGAACCAGAGTCAAGCACCCAACTGGATGCAGAAGAAACCATAAGGTTAGACTCAATAATGAGCATACCTCCAGAAGGACCTGCCTCCTTCTTCTTTAGGGTGGCCAGGTAAGTAGGGCAGTTCGCTTCCAGTGGCCGTCATTGTTGCAATGGAAATACTTTTCCTTTGTCAGCGGCCTTCTTCTTCAGCTCTGCCTTTTTCTTCTTTCCTCCTTCCATCTTCTGCTTTTTCACAGACTTCTTCTTCTTTCCAAAAGACTTTCTCTTGGAAGAAGTCCATTCCATAGCAAGTACTGAGCCTTTAGAATCTTTCATGGAAAGCTCAGCGGTAACCAGCATGTTCATAAGTTCGGCCAAGGAAAGTTTTGAAGTTTATGCATATGGTAGTTCATGATGAACTGCCCATACGCATCAGTCAAGGATTGCAGAATTATATCATTCTGCAGATCCAAGTCCAACCTCACTCCGAGCTTCTCAAGCTCTTCCAAGTCCTTGATCATCATCAGACAATGATCTTGGACTGACTGCCCATCATGCATCTTAGCCTTGAATAGTCGTTTAGTGACTTGATACTTGGCTGCGCGACTCTGTTCACCAAACATCTCCTGTAGGTGAGCCAACATTTGGCGATCAGTCCTGATATCTTCATGTTGGCACTAAAGTTCATCAGACATCTAGCCCAATATGTAGTATCTGGCCTTATTATCATCATCTGTCCACTTATCCAAAGATGCTCTCCGTTCAGCGGATGGATGAGCTGGTAAGATGGGAGGATCTTGGTCTAGTACATGAGTTAACTTTTCAAAACCTAAAATGATTTTAAAGTTCTAGAGCCAATCTTTGTAATTTCATTCGGTCAGTCTATGGGTGTCCAGGATTCGTGCTAGTGGGTTGGATGCAGACATTTTTCTATAGAGAGTCAAAGTTTTTAGTTAGATACTGTAATTAAGACGTAACCAATTTATTTAGAAATTTTATTTTTAAATAAATTAGCTTCCATTATTTTCTCGAATCCCAACACTCCCTCTGTAGAGATGCGAAAATCTTCATGATTACTGATTTCTAGTGGGTGGTGCAGTCCCACCGACTTACTCATCACCTCATCTAATAGTTATTGGTGATGGGTTAGCCAATGAGTGAACAACTCTTGTTTAATGATTCTCTAATCATGATGCACCCAAACTTGGACTCTAATTCATGAATCTCACCACGTCCGAAATATTGATCCACTCCTTAGTTAAGTCAGACCCACCATTTGCACAAATTGGATTCCTAATTGAGTCTCTCACCATATTCGAAATATTGAGCCCAATCCATCATCCAACCTGTAGCATCCAATGCTTAATAGACACGGTTGAATCTTTCTGATGCAACTGAGCCACTATATCCAATCGAGAACAATCAACCTCGGGAAGGGCCCGCACAACTACAATGATGGAAGACCTTAGACTTAATCTTTTCTTAGAGAGATTTGATTTAGGTCTCATTAAACTAGACTTGACATAGTCATAACCATTATGACTAACCTAGTGGCATGGGTTAGCTCGGATTATTGACCACCTCAGATCAGAACTGAGTCAACAAACATGGCCAGGTAAGTGAGATCGGTGGAAGGGATATGCCATTAACTCGACAAGAATGCATTCGAGTCGAGTAGCTCCCAATTAAAAATCAGTCGATTGTATCTGCCAAACTTATCTTAGACACCAAATTGTTGAGCCAGAATCAATCGGATTAGCCTACAATCCAGACTCTAACCACTGAGCCTAATTTGGTCTTAGCTTGATCGATCACTCACATGACTCGATCTTGACCCAGACTTAATCCTATTAGGCTGGTCAATTTAAGCATTGTTGATCCCATCTAACCAACTCTTGATTCAGTTTGATCAACCGCTAGACCTAATTGAGCTACCCAAGCCCAAACCCAATTTTATGAACATGTCTTAGATCTAAAAATTCTCAATTTTAGACCTAATATATTTCATAATCCTAATTCTTAATTGGTTTAGGGTTCAAAAATAAAACCTGCAAATAAGATCCTAAGGTTTCAGGATCTAGGATTTTGTAGAAAGTAAGATTTCAATTTCTGATTAAGGACGAATGCGCAACACCCCTACACATCATAAGAATACCCCATCGAATGGGAGGAGAGGGTCTTTAAGCCCTACTTTATTCTCATGATCGGACGGCCAAGGGGAACACCTTAATCAGCAATACAATTAATCTACAAAAACTAATTAGATCTAAGCATATATCTCATATAAGAAAATTGATCTAATTGAAACATGTTTTGCATACATCTCATGTATCATGCATACATGTTTTTCAGATTTAAATTATCTCATAATTATCTAAAAAATTAAATTTAAATTTGATCTCATCAAATAAAATTTAATCTAGACCTATTTATAGAACTATTCTACAACTAGTCTAAACATGCAACTATCATATCTCATATGAACAAATTAATTTTAATTTATTTTCTATTTTTAGATCTGATTATAATATTTATAAGATCAGAAAATAATAAATAAATAGATCAAAAAATAATTATATTTAATCAAATAAAAATTATGATTATACTAGACTACACATAGAATAATTATATTCCCAGTCTAGTTATGTATCTTATACATAATAGATCTAGATTAATTAACTTAATTTTTTAATTTTTTAATTTTAGATCTAATCATATCTCATGTGATATCTTAAATTATTAATTTATTAAATTAAATTAGATCTAAATAAATTTTATAAGAACCTAGCTTTGATACCAGTTGAAGGAGAAATCCTAATTTTTTGGGGTCAAGTTCGTTCAGATCTGATTGGATCGAGAGGCATATTTCAAAAATTTTCTCTTAGATCCTAATTAGATCTAATATTTTTTAGATCTAATTTTATGATCTGATAAATAAGAAAATTAAATTAAATTAAATCTAAATTAATTTTACCTTGAAATGAGTAATCTGATTATCCATTGATGATCTTGATGATTGCCTGAGGTTCTGGATCTAACCACGCAAGTGCTTGGCCTCTACCGGTATCCACTTGAATTGGATCTAGAGATCTTCTCCTTCTCTTTTTTTTATTTAAAAATTAGATCAGGATTTGATTTGGAGGATCTTCAAAACTCCTTTCGAAGATCAGCAATCATCTCTACAGCAGTGCTGCCTTCTTCCTTTCTCGTCAGCCTTTTCTTGCCTAAATCGCACTAATCTGAAGCCCAACTATCCTTAAGCGTGGAGAGGAGAGAGATGGCCTAAAGATGGCATGGAGAAGGGAGAGAGATATCCTTAGAGCATGGCTAGGAGAGAAATCTCTAAAAGTTGGGCGCAAATTGGTCTTTATATAGATCCTGCTGCGCCATGCAATGCCACATCACCCCAGCCAATCACGTTTCTTCATTTAATCAGATCTAAATTTGATTGGTGGGATGACATCACCTGATCCAATCAAATGAGAGATCCAAAGATTCATTCTAAGGTGGCGCCTAATACTGGTCAAAGTCTATAGGTGAGGGTCACCTAGTTTGAATTGAAGAAGCAACCTAGAGTCCCATCTGTATGAGACTCCAGGCATCCCTATCCATGGGCGCATGCCATCCTAGGCGTGCACCCCATCCTTTCCAAAATCCAGTAAGGGGACAATCTCCTATCTACTCTCCAATAAGTGCATGACACATGGGCAGATGTTCAACGGTCAAAGGTTAATGTTTGACCAAAGTCAAAGGACAAGAATTAGCAGGTGATGGAAAATGGCAAGTATTGTCTCAAATTTATCTCATAAATTAAGATAACCATTTTCTGATCTGGACAAGCTTCAGTCAGACCAGGTAAAGGTACCTGAGTGAGCACAAACTTATTTGGCTCAATTGAGATAATTTTTAATGATAGAAAAAGAAGAATGTTAGGTTTAATCATGTGCTAGCATGATTTTCTTAAACCTAATTGAATCTAATTCAAATCAATTGAACTGGGTTAGTTCAATTGATCATATCTAGATCCAAATCTTTGTTTGTGTGATCTAGTTAGGTTCAGTTCCATATGGTAATGAGATATATAGTAATCTCCATCATCAACATCATTGAAACTCCTTTCAATGGATCAAAACTCTCCTGATTCATACAACTAGAATGATTGATCATCTAAATCATTCTAATTACCCCAAAAATCAACCAGTGACACCTAGCAGTATATGGTAGCAACCCATCAAAACTGAAGATGAACCTCTCGGTGCAGCTACTTGTGTGATTAAGTTCTTCTATCTTGAGCCCCGATTAGATTAGGGTTAAGGTGAACTCGTCAAATCCTAATTTCTATCATTTGATTTAATCATTCGATTCAAGTCTGATGTGAAAATCTTAATAGAAACTCTTTCTATTATTTCACTCTCTGCCATGGCCATGGGCTTATGGACTTGATTCTCATGATCATCATAGGATTGCTCCTCATCCACCAAAGTAGATAGATTCCATCTTGATGCGATCCAATTCCTACAATGAACATGCTATAACCATCATATACCTCAGGATTTCGAATGGCTAGGAGAACGAGTTATGGTGTTGTCAAACTATAATACTCTCAAGGTGAACTACTGATGTTCCTCAAGTCAAAGAACCAGACACACCACTATAGCTTCGAGTCGGTCATCGACGAGAAGGTAGACTACCTTATGACTACTCGAGGTGGTCACGCTCAGTGCCCTCATTCTCTAACGAGTATCTATACTCTCACTCTAGTGTCTCTAGACCATAGACTCAAGACTCATCTACTATAAAAAAGCGATTGTATACTAACCTTCCAGATCAATCACCATCCTCATGATGATCCTACGATCAGGAGCATTCTATGAGTTAATAATAAAAATTTTTGTCTTAAATTTTTAACTCTTGAAAATAAGAATTATCATTACCATTAACTCAAGGGATGTATCACAGACACTAAATACACCTATGTGATAGAAAATAATCGATTTTATTATTTATAGTTAAAATTATAATTTTACCCCTAGAAGTGTATTACAAGTGCCAGCCAATTCTGGCTTCTAGGGCACACATATCTAACACCTATATCATATATTTGTACATAGATAAACTTGGATCTTGGTCCAATAAGTGTTTAAGGGTTATTCATTCTGCTATGCTAAAGAACATAAGATGTTCATCAATAGTAGGACTTTCCTTTTGGAAAGAAGTTTCTTAGAGAAGGAACTCTTGCCTATCAAGTTGAACTTGTAAAGGTTTGACTAGTAGAAAAGAACCGACGTTATCTGATAAACGTATAGAACCGGATTTGATCAAATCAAATCCGAAGCCCATTAAAGTGTCATCTTTATGGAGATCTAGTAGAGTACCACATTAGTCGGATAGATACTTCAGTATCTAGGTCTTGGATGGCGATCATGTTGAGCTCGATGAGAACAATAAGGATCCGATCATCTATAAGAATATAGTGTAGTGGTCTGATTCTGAGAAGTGGCTTGGAGCCATATGATCCAAATTGAAGTCTATGAAAATCAATAGTGTATGGACACTAGTTGATCACCTGAAGGGATAAAATCCATTGGATGTGGATGAATTTTTAATAGGATCAGAGTAGTGCAGATGGGAAGCTAAGGATCTATGAAGCCCGTTTGAGTATCATCTCAAAGTTCAAACATACATTCTGAATGTATATCTTAGTTATGAACAAAGACAAACCCTGCACTAATTATTGGGCAAAATATTTTATAGTGTTATTTCTTGTGATATTTGAGGATGAAATTCTCTTAATCCAGAATAGCATTCAAACATTGCAAGGAATAAAGGTTTAACTATCATCTTATTTATCCATGTACGAGATTAGACATGGTATACTCACTAGAGGTAGTGAGCAGATACTAGTCTGATCCAAGTAAGAGCTACTGGACGATTGTATAGACAATCCCTAAGTATTTGAGAAACACTAAGGTTTAGTGACTCAAATATGAAAGTACTGACATAAAATATATGGATATTTTGATTTTAGTCAGAATAAGATGAGAACAAGAGAATGTCGACTCATACCCTAATTGTAGGAGCAATCTACTGGAAAGATTTCAAGCAGGATACTTTATCCTATTCAATTAGTGATATAGAGTACATCATGGCATATGATGCTGTCATATAAGCTGTGTAGTTACTGAGGTTCATTAACAGGTTGGGAGTGGCACCCTCCACCCATGGTCCAGTCCTATCGTAGCACTAGAGCCATAGCTCAGGCTAAAGAATCGAAGGACTAGCATATTCTGCATCATTTTCATCTTAGATATTTGATCTGGGTGACGTCGATCTTTAGAAGATTGATGTAAAAGGAGAACTTGACCGATCCATTTGCTAAGGCCTCGAAACTAAGAAGTTCTACGAACTCAAGTGGAAGATAGGATATTTGATATCATTCTAATTGGCTTTAGTCCAAGTGGGAGTTGTTGAGAAATGGGTCCTAAAGCCAATTATCTAAGTAGTGGATGATTGAAATTAGTATATGAATTATCTAATAATGTAATTTGGCTATTTCATCATAAAAGTTATATATTTCATAAATGAACTCCTAAATTATGATGAAGTTCTTAGAACCATAATCAATCGATAAAGAAGGATTTATTGGATGGTTCTTAAATTATTCATGATCAAATGATAAGTTATTAACAAGGATGATAACTTATCGAGTGTAGATTGCTATATGCCATATGCATTGGTTGTCCTCGTAACCAAGTAGTATGGAGACATTGGTATGGCATTCAAATGAGATGTAGGAATATAACTGCACTGAACGTGATCAATGTAGCACTCTACTATCAAGAATAGCTAGCTAAGATCAATAGGTATAAGTATCCCTCCGATCTGAGATCGCCACGGTGACTTGCGAGCAACTCACTATACTTTGGTACTGGACTACCTGTATTTCTAATATAGGTGACGGAAGGTTTTTGGATATAGTCAAGTACTTGTAGAGTCAATGTGTGAGTCAAGATAGAATTGACCACTCCTATTTAACTTCAAGAAGAGAATGTCTCGTTGTATTTCAATTTAGTAAAACCTAGGCCAAGGTAATCCTCGTGAGGTATCATAGGATTTGCAAAATTTTGAGATGCAATAGCAATGACTTGTATGAGTGTTTGATAGCATACTCAAAGTCATCTTGAGTATTATTGGTCATAGGGATGAATTATATGGTAACCATGGGCTAGGGTTCTAAGAATGTTGCTTTGCATACATTCGACCTATCCAAACGTCGAAAATCATTGCTAGATGGTAATTTTGATTGGTACAGAAATTAGTTTCTATGCTACCAACTTAGGTTCAAACTTATGGAGTCACATATATTAGAGCTTATAATCTGATCGGATGGTTAATCAATGATTGAGAATTATTTCGAGGTCAAACATTCAATGTGATTGATGTTTGACCTAATGCAAGTATTGCAGGAGGATCGATTAGCAATTAGATTGCTAATTAGCTCAATTTGATTGAGCAATCAGGCTAAGATCAAGTCTAATTGAATTAAATTTAATTAGAATTAGTTTAGACTTAATTTGATTAAGTCTAGTTGGTTTATTGGATAAGCCAATTGCGAGAAAGAATAATTTCTTGTTTGACTAGGACTTGGGTGCACCAAATTGACTTAGGATTTAAATCAGATTTAAATATTGATCTAATCTAATTTAATTATGCTTCTAGTTAAACTAGGATCATCTTTAATTAAGTTGTATTTAATATAATTTAAATGATATTTAAATTTGATTTAAACCTATTTTGACCTAGTCCAACAAGAGGACTCCCAGTTGGATTGGGACTCTCTCTCTTTCACTTGCACCTAAGAAACCCCACGCAATATTTGAATTGTAGATTTTCCTTTATATTTTCCCATGCCTAATAAAGGATTTCCCATGCCCCATATCAGATTATTTGGAATAAATTTTGACTTGGTCAAAAGTAGGAAGTTGTTAGGATTAGTTTCCTTCTTGGAAGAGCCCTCTTTGTCCTAAACTCTTCCCTCCTCTTGTGCGCCCACTTTTCCCATGCCTCCAACATTATTTCCACCCTTTCTCCCTTTCTTTTGGGCACTGGTTTTCTATTTCATACACCAAAAATCAAGGGAGCGGCTTCTAAGAGTTGGACGCCCCATAGAAGTCCTCCTTTGACTAGGTTTTGACCTAGTTTTGCAATATAAAAGGGACGCCTCTTTCTTTGACCATAGAGGATGTGAAAAATCATAGAAAAAATTATAGAAAATTAGAGAAAAAAGAGGATAAGGTGTGGAGGATTTGTGGTGCTAAGATTCATGGAGAAGGGCCCTCAATTAAGACATCAAAGGTTGATATCTTGAAAAGATAAGGTAAGAGAGGATTGTCTTCTCCTATATATTTTTTTTATGTTTCTCTCTTCCTATTTTTATTTATGATTTTTTTATGATAAAGATCTAAGAGAGAGAGAGAGTCTGTGGGTATGGGATCTATGCTCCAAGATGTTGGAACATGGTGATCATTTTTGGACATGATCTGATCATATCCTGATGCGATAAGAAGAAGAGAAGGTCTTCTCTTAGGGTTTCCTTGAGAGCCCTTCTTCTTAATTTTATTTATGAGATTTTTATGAGAAAAATATGAGGGTGTGATATTTGTAAAATTAGAAAAAAATTCAAAGGAGAAGGTCTCCTCTGAACCTAGCATAATAGATGTCTTTAGGACATCAACCGTTGACGTCTTGAAGGAGAAGATTTATCTTCTCCTATGGTTTTCTCATATGTATTTATTTTTGATTTATGGAAGATCCAAGGGTTGGATTCCTCCCTCATTCCTCCTCTTGTTCTTCATCACTTGGATTGTCCAAGAGATCCAAAGAACATATATTTGATTAACCATCAGGAGGGATCCGTGAGAAGCTAGCACTTCGAGCAGATCTTCGTTCGACAAACCTCCGATCTATGTTGCAGATTCATGTGGATCACCTATAGAGATCGGATGCATGTGTGGCTCCAAAGGCAACAATGGATTCAATCGCAGAGTTCTCGACCCATGCAAAGATAAGAGATCTGATCTTTTGGTGACCTAGATGCGATCTTGGATTAGATCTAGAATTATTCTAGATCTAGGTATTGATGTGATCAATACCACTCATGATTAATTTAATATTAGATTTATATTTGCATCCTAACATGTTATAGATCCTTGATGTAGGGTTTTATAATTTGATTACATGCATGTTGTAGATTAAATAGTTTAATCTATATCTTCCGTTGCTCTATATTCTGAAAAAGTTTTGAAATCTATGCATGAAACCTTACATGTTTTTTATCAACTTGGTCTATCTAACTAATGAATGATTAAGTCCAACTATGGTTAGTCAATCTAACCACCATTTAGAGAGATGTAGCCAAGAAATTATATTATGAATGATAATTTCATTAGCGGATAAGCATCAGGCCTGTGGGCCTCCAATGATTATCCAACTAATGGACCCATTATCATCCACTTAATGGGAGGCTATGATCTAGTTATCACCATAACTATTTTATTTTAAAGACCTAATAATTTTAGAAAATTTAATTGATTTGATTTAAAGAGAGAATGTCAGATGAACCAACTTGTCATGATCCTCCCACTGGCTTCATCAAGTCAGCTCAAGGAAGACTATTAATAGGCTGGTCTAGGAGCACCTAAATCAATCATACTGATTTATCTAGCTAACATGGATCAGCTTGAATAGTCAAGTGATCTGATCAAAATATAATTTCACCAAGAGGTCAGATAAGTTCGATCAGTGAAAGGGTCCACCAAAGTTTGCCTTAGACACCATCAGAAATGGCTAAGTAAGTGGGCTGTCAATTAAAGACCACCGATCTAATTTATCTTAAACACCAACTAGTTTAATTAGTTTCAATTAGATCAACCTAATAGTTTGTGCTAAATCGCATAGCCAAGAATCAAGTCCATCTTGGTTCTTGTTAAAGACATGGACTTGACCAACTATAACTATTGTAATTGATCTAGAGAATCCTTGATCTAATCTAAGACAACAATTGATTAGATTGAGCCAATTCTATAATTAAGTTTATTTTTTAATCTACCTCTAGGTCTAACCTAATTAATGGATCTAATCTCTACTAACCGAACCCAATGTGTTATGATTTGTCTTAGGATCATCGATTCATAATCCTAGATCCTAATCAAACAACTTCTTAATTCTTAATTAAGTATTGAATTGAGGGTTGGGGTTTGGCTTTACAAAAATAATTTTTGTATTTGTAAAATATTTTTACAATGTGATTCTATCAACCAAGTTACATGTTTGATATATAATTAATATGCAAGTAGCATAAACATGAATCTACTTTAGATCTAATCTAAATAGATTCATGTAATTAAAATAATTTCAACTTTAATCAATCATAAATTTTTTAGATCAAATCTAACATATTTATGATGATTAAAATTAGATTAAAATATTTTTAATCAGATCATAAAATTTTTTAGATCTAATCTAAAATTTTATGATCAATATTTCAGATCAGCACGTACTAGGACAACCTCTTTACTATAAGGAGTAAACCTTACAGCAAGATAACCTTATAATCAGTCAATGCAATCTAAAATTTTTACTTTTAGATCTAAAATTATTTTAAATCTAATAAATTATAAATAGAATTAGATCATATCTAATAAATTTATGATTAAAGATAGATCCACACGAATTAGGACAATCTCTCCACTATAAGGGGTAAATCTTATAGCAGGACAATCTTGTAATTAATTTATGTGATCATCCTTTTAATTTTAGATTTAATAAATAGATTATAAATTAGATCTAATATAAAAAATAATCTAAATATGCATACATAATCATGTAATAATCAACCTAGGCTCTGATACCAATTGAAGGAACCAGATCTAGGATTTTTGGATTAGATCTTGAAACTTTTTGAGATCTAGCAGTGAAAGACTAAAATTAATCAAAATTAATTTTAAATATCAAAAAATATTTTAGATCTAGGATGTATTATATGATCATGGCATGTCATTAAATCAAAAATTAAAATATTAAGAAAAAATTAAAACATGTTGATCACATCAACAAGTATATACACTACATCTAATGCAGGTATAAAAATAATAGATCGGATCAATTACCAGTGTAAGTTAGATATTCTAACTTACTGATCTAATCTTGAAAAAAAATTATGAGCTACACATATGTCTGATCTCTTCGAGTCGTCCACACGAACCCATGATTACAATCAGAAGTCCTAATGCAGGAAATCAGCATAGTATACTAGTACTATGCTGATCCTTCTTTAACGATTGATCAGATCTCTACTTCTTTAGATTTAGATTCTTCTAAAGAGAAGAAGGAAGAGAAGAGTTTTTAGATGTGAGACACTCTTAGAAATCTCAAGGAAGGAGGAAGGGAAGTGGTGAACACAGCAATCCTAGAAGAAAACCCTACTCTTCTTCTCTTTGCTCTTACCTAGACACCTAGTTTTGTGTCAATGAAAACCCAATGCCTAAGAGTCCTTTCCCTTTGATTTTCTCATGCCCAAAACCACTCTCAAAGGTCTATTTCTTAAAAAAAAAATTAGGCCAAAATTCATCCTAAATAAATAGATATGGAAGAGCCTTGTCTAGGTCAAATTTCTAGACAAGGTAGGATGATATATAACAAGTTGTTGGGGTGCCCAACACTTGGAGGCTCCCTCCTCATCCCCTGCTGTGGACCACCTAGAATATGCACACAAATGCTCTCTTTTCTATCATGGAAATCATAGAGGAAATCAGATGGGGGGTTGCATAAAGGAAGGAATATAAGTTCGTTGGGCTTCTATCACATAGAGTCCAATTACACAACAACTTGCCATCTATTTTGATCGGGTCCATAACTTATTCCAAATAAGTAGGAGAGGAAGAGAGAAGGGACGTCTGAACATCACAAAAAAGAGGAATTCCATGAAAAAATCATAAAAAATAGGTGTGGGTCTGTGTGGTGGGCGTGAGATATTAAGTGGCGCAAGGAATGGAATCCTAGTCATACTAGGATTCTTATTTTGACTTGATCTAATATGATTTCTCAAATCAAATTAAATCAAAAGCAAATCAACCAAATTAGATTCAGTCCTAAAATAATTAAGAACTTGATTAAATTAGATTAAATCAATTTAAATCTAAACTAATTTTCTAATCAAATTAGAAATTGGGTTGACCTAAGTCCTAGTTGAACTAGGACTAGTTCTTCCTTGCACTTAGCATATCAAATAAATAAATTAAACTTGATCGAATTAAACCAAAATTAGTTCTAATTAAATAATATTTAATTAGACTTAATCTCAGTCCTTTGGCTTAATCAAATTAAGCTAATTAGTAATCAAATTGCTAGTCGATCTTCTTACAACACTTGCACTAGGTTAAACATCAATCGTGTTGATCATTTAACCTTAGAACATTTCTTAATTATTGATCAACCATCCGATTAGATCATGAGCTCTATTATATGTGATGTCATAGATTTGAACCTAAGCTAGTAGTGAAGAAAAATCCTGATTTCCTAGACCAGGTTCGTTCAGATCTGATCAGATCAAGAGATACATTTCAAAAATTTTTCTCATTGATCTAGATCAGATCTAAGATGTTTTAGATCTGATTATTATTATTTTAGAAATAAAATAAAATAAAATTTAGATAAATTAAATCAAATTTAATTTTCCTTGATATGGGTAATCCTATTACCCGTTGATGATCCTGTATGCAGCGGAAGGTTCTGGATCTAGCCACGCAAGTGCCTGGCCTCTACCGGTATCCACTCAGGCTGGATCTGGAGATCCTCTTCTTCTCTATCACATCTCCAAAAATCAGATCTGGATCTGATCTGGAGGATCTTCAAAACTCCTTTTGAAGATCAGCAGTCGTCCTTTGCAGCAGTGCAGCCTTCTAGCTTTCAGTCGCCTTTCTTTGATCTGGATCGCACCAACCAAAAATCCAAAACTCCTTTTGGATGTGGAGAGGAAGGGGAGAAGGTGGTTTGGCATGGAGGAAGAGGGGAGAGGCAGCCTTGGGCATGGGAAATTGTGATTGCTTTCAATCACTTCAAAATTACACCTTGAGTTGGGCGCAGGGTCTTATTTATAGACTAACTGTGATCCAACTCCTCTTCTTCCCAACCAATCACAACCCTTTGTGAAATCAGATCTAAATCTGATTGGTGGGAATAGAGTCCCCTGGATTCCTCCTTAGAGGGTGCCTAAGACCAGTCAAAGTTGGTTCTTAGGAGAACTCTAATTGGAATCCAAAAAGGAGATGGAGTCCCTGTCCAACAGGGACTCCTAGGCGCCTCCAACTTGGGCACACGCCAAGGGTGGCGTGCGCCCTCTTCCTTGCCAGGTTCTGGCAGGGGGACAGGCCCCCACCAGCTCTCCAATAGGTGCATGACATGTGGTCAAAAGTCAAAGTGTCAATGGTCAACATTTGACCAGTCAAAGGTAGACTTTTGACCAAAGTCAAAGAACAAGAAATGGCAGGTGACCAAAAATGGCAGGTAATGTCTTACAAAATAAGACAACCTTTTCTGACTTGGACAACCTCCAGTCAGACCATATGAAGGCCTCTGATTGAGCACAAACTCCTTTGGCTCAGTCAGGACAACTTATTTATGATAGCAAAAGAAGAACGTTAGGTTCAATCGAGTGCTAGCACGATTTTCTTGAACCTAATTGAATCTCATTCAGATCAATTGAACTAGATCAGTTCAATTGATGATCACCAGATTCAAACCCTTGTTTGTGTGACCCAGTTAGGTTCAGTTCTGTATGGTAATGGGATATGTCATGATCTCTATCATCGACATCATCGAAACTCCTTTCGATGGATCAGAACTCTTCTGATTCGAACAGCTAGAATGATCGATCATCTAAATCATTCTAATTGCTCCCAAAATCCACCAGTGACACCTAGCAGTATATGGTGGCAACCCATCAGAGCTGAATGCGAACCTCTTGGTGCAGCTACCTGTGTGATTAAGTTCTTCTATCTTGAGCCCCGATCAGATTAGGGTTAAGGTAAACTCGTCAAACCCTAGTTTCTGTCATATGATGTAATCATTCGATTCGAGTCCGATGTGAAAATCTAAATAGAAACTCTTTCTATTATTTCACTCTGCCATGGCCATGGGACTTCTGGACTTGATTCTCATGATCATCATAGGGCTGCTCCTCTACCACCGAGGTAGATAGATTCCATCTTGATGCAATCCAGTTCCTACAATGAACATGCTATAGCCAACATACACCTCAGGGTTCCATATGGCTAGGAGACCGAGTAATGGTGTAGTCAAACTATAACACCCTCAAGGTGAACTGCCGATGCACCTCAGGTCAAAGAACCAGACACACTACTGCAGCATCGAGTCAGTCATTGACGAGAAGGTAGACTCCCTAATGACTACTCGAGGTGGTCACGCTCAGTGCCCTCGTTCTCTAACGAGTACCTGTACTCTCGCTCCGGTGTCTCCACACCATAGACTCAAGACTCATCTACTAAAGAGAAGCGATTGTACACCAACCTTCCGGATCAATCACCATCCTCGTGATGATCCTATGGTCGGGAGCATTTTATGAGTTAATAATGATTATTCATGTCTTAAATTTTCAACTCTTGAAAATATGAATTATCATTACCATTAACTCAAAGGATGTATCACAGACACTAAATACACATATGTGATAGAAAATAACCCATTTTATTTATTATAGTCAAAATTATAATTTTGCCCCTAGAAGTGTATTACAAGTGTCAGCCAATTCTGGCTTCTAGGGCACATATATCTAACAATCTCCCACTTGTCCTAAAGCCAATTGGCTACAAGTCTAAGTCCCATCTTCTCAAGGTGGGCTTCGATCTTCTGCTGGCCCAACGGCTTTGTAAGTGGGTCTGCCACATTATCTGTGGAGTTGACTCTCTTGACCTCGACGTAACCCTTCTCGAGGTAATCGCGGATGAGGTGGTATCGCCGCTCAATATGCTTGGAATTTCTGGTGAGACCTCGGCTCCTTAGCAAGGGCTATGGCGCCATTGTTGTCGCAGTATAGAGGAATGGCATCTGATGGCATTACTCCGATTTCTGCAGCAAACTTCTTATACCAGAATGCTTCCTTCGCAGCTTCTGATGCAGCGATATATTCTGCTTCCATGGTGGAATCTGCTATCACCGTTTGCTTGGAACTCTTCCAGCTGACAGCACCACCATTGCACACAAACAGACTCCCAGATGTCGACTTTCGATCATCTATATCGGACATGAAATCCGAGTCTGTGTATCCCTGGACTTGGAGTTCTCCATTACCAAAGACCAACATCATATCCTTAGTTCTTCTCAAGTACTTAAGGATACATTTCACAGAAGTCCAGTGTTCTTCACCTGGATTTGACTGATATCTGCTTGTGACACTCACAGCATGGGCTATATCAGGTCGTGTACATAGCATGGCATACATGAGGCTCCCTATTGCAGAAGCATAAGGGATCTTGCTCATGCGTTCTATTTCCTCAGGTGTGCTGGGGCACATCTTCTTGGAAAGATGAATACCATGTCTGAAGGGTATTAATCCCCTCTTAGAGTTTTCCATACTAAACCTCTTTAGTACTTTCTCTATGTACATCTTCTGTGAAAGTCCTAGCATCCTATTCGGTCTATCCCTATAGACCTTAATTCCTAGAATAAAGGATGCTTCACCTAGGTCTTTCATGGAGAATTCCTTGGACAACCATAATTTGACTGTTGTCAATCATGGGAATATCATTCCCAATAAGGAGGATGTCATCCACGTACAATACGAGGAAGACAACAGCGCTCCCACTGACCCTTTTGAAAACACATGGTTCCTCTTCATTTTTGATGAAACCAAACTTTTTGATCACATCATTGAAATGAGTGTTCCAGCTCCGAGATGCTTGCTTAAGTCCATATATGGACCTTTGCAGCTTGCAAACCTTGTGATCAGTATCACTGGATGTGAAACCTAGCGGCTGTTCCATATAGATATCTTCCTCAAGATATCCATTTAAGAATGCCGTTTTCACGTCCATTTGCCATATTTCATAATCGAAATAGGCTGCAATGGCAAGCAATGTGCGGATGGATTTTAGCATAGCCACTGGGGAAAAGGTATCCTGATAGTCAATGCCTTCGCGTTGACTATAACCTTTTGCCACTAGTCTAGCCTTGAATGTCTCCACATTCCCATCTGCACCAATCTTTCTCTTGAAGATCCATTTACACCCAATAGGTACTATACCTTCTGGTGGATCTACCAAGGTCCAGACTTGGTTTGAGTGCATCGAGTCAATTTCTGACTGCATTGCCTCTAGCCATTTCTCGGAGTCGATATCTGATATCGCCTCATTGTAGGTTTTGGGATCATCACCATGAGCACCATTACCTACGAGGAACATTTTCTCTACGTCCTCTGAAATAATACCTAAGTATCTTTCAGGGGGATGGGAAACTCTTTCCGATCTACGAGGTGGAGGAGGTAGTGTTCTTATTGGCTCAACCTGATTTGGTTCCAATTGGTCCTTAGCTCGTTGTACTTGTGAGACTTTCTCATCAAGCTTAATCTGCTTTCCAATGCCGCTATCTTGAATAAACTATTTTTCAAGAAAGATGGCATGTCGACTCACAATCACATTGTGGTCTTCTGGAATGTAGAAATAGTATCCTAATGACTCTTTAGGATATCCTATGAATCGAGCTCTAAAGGACCTAAACTCTAACTTGTCCGCTTGTTGTCTTTTGACATGAGCCGGACAACCCCAAATTCTGAGATGACTCAGACTTGGTTTCTTACCGTGCCATATCTCATACGGTGTGGTAGGAACGGTTTTAGAGGGAACCCTATTCAGTAGATAAATTGAAGTTAACAATGAAGTGTCCCCAAAGAAAATCAGGGAGGTCTGTGAAGCTCATCATGGATCGAACCATATCCAATAGAGTCCGATTTCTCCGTTCTGAAACCCCGTTGAGTTGAGGTGTTCCTGGTGGAGTCCATTGAGAGACTATGCCATTTTCCTTTAGATAGTCTAGGAATTCCCGGCTAAGGTATTCACCTCCTCGATCTGATCGAAGAACCTTAATGGGTTTTTTAGTTTGTTTTTCTACTTCATGTCTGAATTCTTTGAACTTTTCAAAAGCTTCAGACTTGTGTCTCATAAGATACACATACCCATACCTAGACAGATCATCGGTAAAGGTAATGAAGTAGACAAAATTGCCTCTAGCCGGCACATCAAATGGGCCGCACACATCAGTATGTACTAGGGCAAGGAGATCTGTGGCCCTCTCCCCATGTCCAACAAAAGGGAGTTTAGTCATTTTGCCTTGAAGACAAGATTCACAAGTTGGATATGACTCGGAAGTCAATGGACTCAATAGCCCATTTTTCTCCAATTTGTTGATCCTATCTTCTGCTATATGACCTAATCTCAGGTGCCATAGATATCTGTCATTTGGACTATCCCTAGGTCGTTTGGCATTCACGTTTTGCTCGATAGTTAGAATAGGTACATCAATATGTAGCTGATAAAGACCATTAATAAGGAAACCATTTGCAATTTTATTTCTTTCATAAAGAATGTTACAATGGTCCTTAAAGAAGGTAATCACATAAGCCTTCTTGTGCTAAGCATGAAACAGAAATCAAATTCCTGCTAGCTGCAGGCACATAATAACAGTCTTTCAAAACTAAGTCTAAACCAGATGGTAATCGAAGAGGGTATGTTCCCACGGCTACTGCAGCAACTCTTGCTCCATTACCGATGCGTAGGATCATGTCTCCATCCCTCAGCCTCCTGCTATCCTCAAGACCCTGCATGGAAGTGCACAGATGAGCACTAGAACCAGAGTCAAGCACCCAACTGGATGCAGAAGAAACCGTAAGGTTAGACTCAATAACGAGCATACCTCCAGAAGGACCTTCCTTCTTGTTCTTCAGGGTGGCCAGGTAAGTAGGGCAGTTCCGCTTCCAATGGCCGTCGCTGTTGCAATGGAAACACTTTCCTTTGACATCGGCCTTTTTCTTCGGTTCTGCCTTCTTCTTCTTTGATCCTTCCACCTTTCTGCTTTTTCACAGACTTCTTTTTCTTTCCATAAGACTTTCTTTTGGAAGAAGTCCGTTCCATAGCAAGAACTGAGCCTTTAGAACCTTTCATAGAAAGCTCAGCGGTAACCAGCATATTCATTAATTCGGCCAAGGAATTTTGAAGTTTATGCATGTGGTAATTCATGATGAATTGCCCATATGCATCAGTCAAGGATTGCAGAATAATATCGTTCTGCAGGTCCAAGTCCAACTTCACACCGAGCTTCTCAAGCTCTTCCATGTCCTTGATCATTGTCAGACAGTGATCTTGGACTGACTGCCCATCACGCATCTTAGCCTTAAAAAGTCATTTCGTGACTTGATATTTGGCTGCGCGACTCTGTTCACCAAACATCTCCTGTAGGTGAGCCAACATTTGGCGAGCAGTCCCGATATCTTCATGTTGGCGCTGGAGCTCATCAGACATCGAGCCCAACATGTAATATCTGGCCTTATTATCTTCGTCTATCCATTTTTTCAGAGACGCTCTCTGTTCAATGGATGGACGGGCTGGTAAGGTGGGAGGGTCCTGGTCCAAAACATGGGTTAACTTCTTGAACCCAAAACTAATTTTGTAGTTCCTGAGCCAATCTTTATAATTGGGTCCAGTCAGTCTATGTGTGTCCAGGATACGTGCCAATGGGTTGGACGCAGACATTTTTCTGTAGAGAGTCAAAGATTCTAGTTAGATACTGTAATTTTGACTTGACCAATTTGTTTAGGGATTTTATTTTTAAACAAATTAGCTCCCACTATTTTCTCGGATCCCTACACTCCCTCTGTAGAGATGCGAAAATCTCCACGATTAATGATTTCTAGTGGGTGGTGCGGTCTCACCAACTGACTCATCACCTCACCTAACAGTTATTGGTGATGGGTTAGCCAATGAGTGAACAACTCTTGTTCAATGATTCTCTAATCATGGTGCACCCAAACTTGGTCTCTAATTCATGAATCTCACCGTATCCGGAAATATTGATTTCCACTCCTTAGTTAAGTCAGACCCACCATTTGCATAGACTGGGTTCCTAATTGAGTCTCTCACCGTATCCAAAATATTGAGCCCAACTCATCCTCCAGCCCATAGCATCCAATGCCTAATAGACATGGTTGCATCTTTTCGGTGCAACTGAGCCACTGTATCCAGCCGAGAACAATCAACCCCGGGAAGGGCCCGCACATCTACAATGGTGGAAGACCTCAGACTTAATCTTTTCTTAGGGAGAATTGATTCAGGTCTCATTAAACTAGACTTGGTCATAGTCATAACAATTATGACTAACCTAGTGGCATGGGTTAGCTCGGATTATTGACCACCTCAGATCAGAACTGTGTCAACAGATATGGCCAGGTAAGTGAGACCGGTGGAAGGAATATGCCATTAACTCATACAAGAATGCATTCAGGTCGAGTAGCTTCCAATTAAAAACCAGTCGGTCGTATGTGCCAAACTTACCTTAGACACCAAATTGTTGAGCCAGAACCAATTGGGTTAGCCTACAATCCAGACTCTAACCTCTGAGCCTAATTAGGTCTTGCTTGATCGTGACTCGATCTTGACCCAGACTTAATCCTATTAGGCTGGTCAATTTAAGCATTGTTGATCCCATCTAACCAACTCTTGATTCGGTTTGATCAACCGCTTAGACCTAATTGAGCTACCCAAGCCCGAACCCAGTATTATGAATATGTCTTAGATCTGAAATTCTCAATTTTAGACCTAATTAATATTTCATAATCTTAATTTTTTAATTAAGTAGGGTTCATAAACAAAATATGCACAATAAATCCTAGGGTTTCAGGATCTAGGGTTTTGCAGAAAGTAAGTTTTGGGTTTCTGATTAAGGACGAACACGCAGCACCCCTACACATCATAAGAACACCCCATCGAATGGGAAGAGAGGGCCTTTAAACCCTTCTTCATTCTTATGACCGGACGGCCAAGAGGAACGCCTTAATCAGGAACATGCAATACTACAAAATAGTTTTAGATCTATATCATATATCTCATATATAAATTAGATCTAATCATGGCATATTTTGCATACATCTCATGTATCAAATCATGCATGTTTTTAGATCTAAATTATCTCATAATAATCTAAAAAAATTAGATTTAAATTGATCTAATCAAAATAAATTCTAATCTAGACAATTATGTAGAACTATTCTACAACTAGTCTAGACATGCATCAATCATATCTCATATGATATTTAAAATTAAATAATTTTTATTTACTATTTTTTAGATGTTATTATAACCATTATAATATCAAAAAATAGTAAATAAATAGATCTAAAATATGATTTAATCAGATTAAATCAAAAACATGCAAGACTATTCTATAGAACTATTCTATTTTAGAACTAGTCATGCATATTTTCTAATCTTAGATCCAAATCATTTAATTTTAATTTTTTCTGATTTTAGATCTGATCACATCTCATGTGACATCTAAAATCACTTATTTTTTAATTAAAATAAATTTAAAATCAGATCTAAATACTTTTAGAACCTTGGCTCTGATACCAGTTGAAGGGAAATCCTGATTTTCCCGGATCAGGTTCGTTCAGATCTGATCAGATCAAGAGATATATTTCAAAAAAATTTTTTCTTTGATCTAATTAGATCTAAGATATTTTAGATCTGATTATTATTATTTTAGAAATAAAATAAAATCTAGATAAATTAAATCAAATTTAATTTACCTTGATATGGGTAATCCTATTACCCATTGATGATCCTGTATGCAGCGGAAGGTTCTGGATCTAGCCACGCAAGTGCCTGGCCTCTACCGGTATCCACTCGGGTTGGATCTAGAGATCCTCTTCTTCTCTATCACATCTCCAAAAATCAGATCTGGATCTGATCTGGAGGATCTTCAAAACTCCTTTTGAAGATCAGCAGTCGTCCTTTGCAGCAGTGCAGCCTTCTAGCTTTCAGTCGCCTTTCTTTGATCTGGATCGCACCAACCAAAAATCCAAAACTCCTTTTGGATGTGGAGAGGAAGGGGAGAAGGTGGTTTGGCATGGAGGAAGAGGGGAGAGGCAGCCTTGGGCATGGGGAATTGTGATTGCTTTCAATCACTTCAAAATTTTACACCTTGAGTTGGGCGTAGGGTCTTATTTATAGACTAACTGTGATCCAACTCCTCTTCTTCCCAACCAATCACAACCCTTTGTGAAATCAGATCTAAATCTGATTGGTGGAATAGAGTCCCCTGGATTCCTCCTTAGAGGGTGCCTAAGACCAGTCAAAGTTGGTTCTTAGGAGAACTCTAATTGGAATCCAAAAAGGAGATGGAGTCCTTGTCCAACTAGGGACTCCTAGGCGCCTCCAACTTGGGCACACGCCAAGGGTGGCGTGCGCCCTCTTCCTTGCCAGGTTCTGGCAGGGGGACAGGCCCCCACCAGCTCTCCAATAGGTGCATGACATGTGGTCAAAAGTCAAAGTGTCAATGGTCAACATTTGACCAGTCAAAGGTAGACTTTTGACCAAAGTCAAAGAACAAGAAATGGCAGGTGACCAAAAATGGCAGGTAATGTCTTACAAAATAAGACAACCTTTTCTGACTTGGACAACCTCCAGTCAGACCATATGAAGGCCTCTGATTGAGCACAAACTCCTTTGGCTCAGTCAGGACAACTTATTTATGATAGCAAAAGAAGAACGTTAGGTTCAATCGAGTGCTAGCACGATTTTCTTGAACCTAATTGAATCTCATTCAGATCAATTGAACTGGATCAGTTCAATTGATGATCACCAGATTCAAACCCTTGTTTGTGTGACCCAGTTAGGTTCAGTTCTGTATGGTAATGGGATATGTCATGATCTCTATCATCGACATCATCGAAACTCCTTTCGATGGATCAGAACTCTTCTGATTCGAACAGCTAGAATGATCGATCATCTAAATCATTCTAATTGCTCCCAAAATCCACCAGTGACACCTAGCAGTATATGGTGGCAACCCATCAGAGCTGAATGCGAACCTCTTGGTGCAGCTACCTGTGTGATTAAGTTCTTCTATCTTGAGCCCGATCAGATTAGGGTTAAGGTGAACTCGTCAAACCCTAGTTTCTATCATATGATGTAATCATTCGATTCGAGTCCGATGTGAAAATCTAAATAGAAACTCTTTCTATTATTTCACTCTGCCATGGCCATGGACTTTCTGGACTTGATTCTCATGATTATCATAGGGCTGCTCCTCTACCACCGAGGTAGATAGATTCCATCTTGATGCCATCCAGTTCCTACAATGAACATGCTATAGCCAACATACACCTCAGGGTTCCATATGGCTAGGAGACCGAGTAATGGTGTAGTCAAACTATAACACCCTCAAGGTGAACTACCGATGCACCTCAGGTCAAAGAACCAGACACACTACTGCAGCATCGAGTCAGTCATTGACGAGAAGGTAGACTCCCTAATGACTACTCGAGGTGGTCACGCTCAGTGCCCTCATTCTCTAACGAGTACCTGTACTCTCGCTCCGGTGTCTCCACACCGTAGACTCAAGACTCATCTACTAAAGAGAAGCGATTGTACACCAACCTTCTGGATCAATCACCATCCTCGTGATGATCCTATGGTCAGGACCATTTTATGAGTTAACAATGATTATTCATGTCTTAAATTTTCAACTCTTGAAAATATGAATTATCATTAACATTAACTCAAAGAATGTATCACAGACACTAAATACATATATGTGATAGAAAATAATCCATTTTATTTATTATAGTCATAATTATAATTTTGCCCATAGAAGTGTATTACAAGTATCAGCCAATTCTGGCTTCTAGGGCACATATATCTAACAAGTAGCATAGGAATAAATTTCTATACCAATCAAAGTAACCATCTAGCAATGGTACCCGACGGTCGGATAGATCAAATGTATAAAACAACATTCTTAAAACCCATGCGGATATAGCTTCCATATAATTCATCCCCTTGACCAAAATACTCGTAGGACACCTCAGAGTTCAACTGTCAACTCTGATCAAGTTGTCCACATTGTATTTCAAAATATCAAATTTATCTGATGGATTCTTCTGACCAAGATTTTGCTATATTAAAATATAGTGATACATTCTTCTCCAACTCTTAGAGTGGTCAGTTCCATCTTGATCATAATTTAACTTTGCAAGTACTTGACTATGCCCAGAAGCCTTCTATTACTGAATTAAAAATTTAGTTAGTCCAATACCAAAGCACAATGAATTGCTTGTAAGTCACTAAGGCGATCTCAGGTCTAAGGGATACTTATATCTATATCCCATCAGAGATATTCTTGACAGTAGAATGCTCTGAAGTTGGTCATGTTGAATGATGATGTACCCATACATCTCACTTGTATGCCATACCAGTATCTCCATATTTTCTTGATTAGAAGGACAACCAACCATATATGCATCACATGACTCTATGCTCCATAGATGCTGTCATCCTAATTAACATCCTATCATTTGGTCGTGAACAGATTTAAGAACTAATCGATAAATTCTCTCTTTATTGAAGCTAAATAGTCCTAAGGATTTCATCACAATAATGGAGTTCCTTAAAAGAAGAATACTTTATGATAAAAAATGCCAAAAATATATTTTATTTATTAATAAATCAATCATAAATATAATGTAGCATAACCGTCAATAGGCTGATGATTGGCTTTGGGATACATTTTCCAACAATCTTTGCAACTTCCCCAGTCAGTACTTCTATCTATCCAGAAGATCCATTACATTCTTTTCTAAAATTTCAAGCCCTTGAGACTAATTTGTTATTTGCTGACTAATCATTTCAATCTGCCCTTCAGAGGAAATTCTCTATTCTTTCAAACTTTTAGTATACTAAAGTTTAAGGTCAGAAAATATGTCATCAATTTCTTAAGATTTGTCCCATACTTGCTTCTACAGCTATAACTGAGAACTTGGAAAGTGCAAGGCACAAGGAGAAAGTAGCTGATGTTCTCCAGCAACTGATGCCTATGTCGGTGGGGAATGAGGGGATGATGCGAGTGAGCGCAGGCAGGTGAATCAGGGTGAGGGCACAGCCTGGTTGAATCTAAAAGAGGATGATTCTGAGATGTGAGGGCCGCTTCTTTGTTTTCTCTAATCCATACACCATTTTCTTTCTTAGATTTCATCTGATACAGAGTTTGAATGGTGTAGTAGTCAGTGCGAGCTAGAGATTTGGAAATTCCCCCTCCAAGTCTATACCTACCTTAATGAACAAGAGGGTGAAGACCATTCTATACGGCAAGCAAGCTTTTTCTTTCAATCTACCGATAGCACTCTTGATCTATTCTATCATCATGAAGGATAGATTTAATGGTGTTCCATTTACCATATGTACAATTACTGCAAAATCCTTTGAAGATAGCCAATCAAATCTCCCAATCCATGAAAAGAAAATACTACATAATAGGTTGTGGAGAAGCTTCAACTCAACTAGCAAGATGTTTGCATTGTATATACCCTTGTGGTCAATATTTTCTCGCTAAGGAGCCTTTTAAGATTTTCAAAGTCATTTTCCAGACTAGGGGCTCTAATCCCACCATGAGGCATGTGTAACAAGTTCCCTAATCTTCTTGTGTCTAAAATGATTTCTATTCCTTTGACTTCTGACCAAATGGAGTATGAAACCAATCCTCAGATTTTCAAAAAACTTCCTTACAAACCAAGGATAAGTGGGAATATCCAACAAGCAAATCATTTCCCACCCTTGCTGTCGAATCCATGACTCAATCCAAAAATTTTCATTGTAAAGGAACTTGAAACTGACCTCTCTCAATGGTGACGGCTCTAGAAGCCATTGACAGTCGGTTTGGAGAAGTAGAAGGCACTGAGCTTGTCATTCCACCCTTTTTTGAGCGAATGACTAGTTGTTCTTCCATGCAGTGCTTCTTTGAGATTGTCGCATGAGATTTGGGTGCCATCCTTCTTGGATTTGAGAGGGTTTGAGTGGATTGAGAGGAAAAGTGATTCAAAAGGTTTTTCAGAGAAAAGCTGGGAAAAGGTTGAGGCTTGGAATGAACAATAGGGCTTTTGGAAAGAAGGAGTGACTTAAATAAAGGATTGGGCCCCGAGCATCGAGCAAGCTTGATTTCCAATCAGGCCAGCTCGACAGTCGAGCTAGCTCGAATGGTGTATTTGAGCCGGCTCAAATTGAGGGAAAAATTGAATTTTAAAATTAAATCTTCAAAACAATTATAAATTAACTCCAATACTTAATGAGAAAGGTGATAAGAGATAACATTATTCAAAGAGGATTGCATATTCTTAGTTTCACCTCTAATTTATATTTATCTATCCAATTCAAGGGTTTTGTAAAAATTATCGCTAATTATTTTTCAGTTGAAATGAATTTGAGTATTATGTCACCTTTTTGAACATGATCTCTGATAATGTGATGCCTAATTTCAATATGTTTTGTCTAGAGTGTTGAATGAAATTTTTAGTTAAGTTTATGGCTTTATGTTATCATATTTTAATAGAATTTTATCTTGTTCAATGCCATAATCCTTAAGTTATTGCTTAATCCAAAGGAGTTGAGCACAGCAACTTTCAGCTACAACGTGCTCGGCCTCGGTCATAGACAAAGCTACCAAATTTTGCTTTTTGCTGGAACAAGAGATTAAGTTTAACCCAAGAAATTGATATGTACCAAAAGTACTTTTTCTATCAATTCTACAACCTCCATAATGAGCATCAAAAAAATCAATTAAGTTAATTGAGGTTTGCTTAGAGTACCATAGTCCTATGTTTTGTGTACCTAATAAATATCTTAAGATTCTTTTAATAGCCATCATGTAAGATTCCTTAAAATCAGATTGAAATCTAGCACATATGCAAACACTAAAAAGTATATCAGGTCTACTAGCGGTTAAATAAAGTAGAGAGTCAATTATACCTCTATAAAGTTTTTGATTAATACTCTTACCATATTCATCTTTATCCAATTTGCAAGATGGGCTCATGGGTGTTCCAATTACCTTTGCATTCTCTATTCCAAACTTCTTTAATACTTCTTGTATATACTTGATTTGGGAAAGAAAAATGCATTCCTTAGTTTGTCTGATTTGAAGTCCAAGGAAGAATGTTAGCTCTGAAGGAGAAAAATTAAATTTTTTTGGGTTAGGTTCGTTCAAATCTGATTGGATCAAGAGGCATATTTCAAAACTTTTTCTTAGATCCAAATCACATCTGACATTTTTTAAATCTAATTTTATGATCTGATAAATAAAAAAATTAAATTATATGAAATCTAAAATAATGTTACCTTGATATTGGGTAATTTGATTACCCGTTGATGATCCTGCTGATTGCCTGAGGTTCTGGATCTAGCCATGCAAGTGCCTGGCCTCTACAGGTATCCACACGGGCTGGATCTAGAGATCTTCTCCTTCTCTTTTTTTTCTCCAAAAATTAGTTCTGGATCTGATTTGAAGGATCTTCAAAACTCATTTTGAAGATGTGTTGCTGTCTCTATGTAGCAGGGCTGCCTTCATTACTTTCCGTCGCCTTGATTGCTTGAATCGCCAAAACTCATGCCCAACTTCCTTGGGTGTGAGAGAGAGAGAGGGATTAGAAGTGGATGGGGAGGGAGAGGCAGCCTTGGGCTGGCTAGAAATCTCTCTTTTAGTTGGCACAGACAGCGAGTTTATTTATAGACCCTGCTGCGCCATGCAGTGCTGCATCATCCTAGCCAATTGCATTGCTTCGTATAATCAGATCTAAATCTGATTGATGGGATGACATCACCTGATCCAATCAGATGAGATCCCTATAGATTCATCCTTAGATGGATCCTTAGACTGGTCAAAGTACATAGGTAAGGATCACCTAGTTTGAATCCAAGAAGCAACCTGGAGTTCCATCTGTATGGGACTCCAGGCTTCCCTATCCATGGGTGCACTCCATTCTAGGTGTGCACCCCCTCCATTCCAAATTCTAGTGAGGGGACAAGCCCCTATCTGATCTCCAATAAGTGCATGACACATGGGTAGATGTCCAAGGGTCAAAGGTCAACATTTGACCAAAGTCAAAGAATAAGAATTAGCAGGTGATGGAAAATGCCAGGTGTTGTCTCAAATTTATCTCATAAATTAAGACAATCCTTTTCTAATCTGGACAAGCTTTAGTCAGACTAGGTAAAGGTACTTGAGTGAGCACAAACACATTTGACTCAGTCGAGACAACTTCAAATGATAATAGAAGGAGAATGTTAGGCTCAATCGTGTGCTAGCATGATTTCCTTGAACCTAATTGAATCTAATTCAAATCAATTGAACTGGGTTAGTCCAATTGATGATATCCAAATCCAAATCATTATTTGTATGATCTAATTAGGTTTAGTTCTATATGGTAATAGGATATGTCGTGATCTCCATCATCAACATCATCGAAACTCCTTTCGATGGATCAGAACTCTTCTGATTCAGACAACTGGAATGATCGATTATCTAAATCATTCTAATTGCTCCAAAAATCTACTAGTGATATCTAATAGTATATGGTGGCAACCCATCAAAACTAAAAAAGAACCTCTCGGTGCAGCTACTAGTGTGATTAAGTTCTTCTCTCTTGAGCCCCAATTAGATTAGGATTAAGGTGAACTCGTCAAACCCTAATTTCTATCATATGATTTAATCATTTGATTCAAGTCCAATATGAAAATCTTAATAGAAACTCTTTCTACTATTTCACTCTCTACCATGGCCATGGGCTTTGTGACTTGATTCTCATGAAATCATCATAGGGCTACTCCTCATCCAGAGGTAGATAGATTCCATCTTGGTGCAATCCAATTCCTACAATGAACATGCTAGAGCCAACATATACCTCAGGATTCCGAATGGCTAGGAGACCGAGTCATCGTATAGTCAAACTATAACATTCTCAAGATGAATTGTCGATGCACCTTAGGTCAAAGAACCAAACATACCATTGCAGCTTCGAGTCAGTCATCGACGAGAAGATAGACTTCCTTATGACTACTCGAGGTGGTCATGCTCAGTGCCTTGTTCTCTACGAGTATTATTTCCACTCCGATGTTCTACATCGTAGATTCAAGACTCATCTACTAGAAGAAGCGATTGTCACTACCTTTTGGATCATTCACCATCTCTAATGATCCTACGGTTAGGACGATTTTATGAGTTAATAATGAAAATTCTTGTCTTAAATTTTCAACTCTTGAAAATAAGAATTATCATTACCATTAACTCAAGGAATGTATCACAGACACTAAATACACATATGTGATAAAAAATAATCTATTTTATTATTTATAATCAAAATTATAATTTTGCTCCTAGAAGTGTATTGCAATTATAAGCCAATTCTAGCTTCTAGGGCACACACATATCTAACAAACTCCAACTTGACCTAAAGCCAATTGGCTATAAATCTATGTCCCATCGTCTCAAGGTGGGCTTCGATCTTCTGTCGGCCCAACGGCTTTGTAAGCGGGTCTGCGGAGTTGACTCTCTTGACATCAACGTAACCCTTCTCGAGGTAATTGCGGATGAGGTGGTATCGCCGCTCGATGTGCTTGGATTTTTGGTGAGACCTCAGCTCCTTAGCAAGGGCTATGGCATCATTGTTGTCGCAGTATAGAGGAATGGCATCTGATGGCATCACTCCAATCTCTACGGCAATCTTTTGTACCAGAATGTCTCCTTTGCAGCTTCTAACGCAGCGATATATTCTGCTTCCATGGTGGAATCTGCTATCACTATTTGCTTAGAACTTTTTCAACTGACAGCTCCACCATTGCACACAAATAGACTTTCAGATGTTGACTTTCTACATCGGACATAAAGTCCAAGTCTGTGTACCCCTAGACTTGGAGTTCTCCATTACCAAAGACCAACAACATATCCTTAGTTCTTCTTAAGTACTTAAGGATATGTTTCACAGAAGTCCAGTGTTCTTCACCTAGATTCGATTGATATCTGCTCGTGACACTCACAGCATGGGCTATATCAGCTCGTGTACATAACATGGCATACATGAGGCTCCCTATTACTGAAGCATAAGAGATCTTGCTCATGTATTTTATTTCCTCAGGTGTGCTAGGGCACATCTTCTTAGAAAGATGAATGCCATGCCTGAAGGGTACTAAACCCCTCTTAGAGTTTTTCATGCTAAATCTCTTTAGCACTTCCTCTATGTGCATTTCTTATGAAAGTCCTAGCATCCTATTTGGTCTATCTCTATAGACCTTAATTCCTAGAATAAAGGATGCTTCTCCTAGGTCTATCATAGAGAATTTTTTAGATAACCATATTTTAACTGTGGTCAATATGGGAATATCATTCCCAATAAGGAGGATGTCATCTACGTACAATACGAGGAAGACAACAGTGCTTCCACTGACCTTTTTGAAGATACATGGCTCCTCCTCATTTTTGATGAAACCAAATAGTTTGATCACATCATTAAAATGAGTGTTCTAGCTCTGAGATGCTTGCTTAAGTCCATATATGGACCTTTGCAGCTTGCATACCTCATGATCATCATCACCGAATGTGAAACCTAGCAGCTGTTCCATATAGATATCTTCCTCAAGATATCCATTTAAGAATGCCATTTTTATGTCTATTTGCCATATTTCATAATCGAAATAGGCTGCAGCAGCAAGCAATGGGCGAATGAATTTTAGCATAGCTATTGGCAAAAAGCTATCTGATAGTCAATGCCTTTGCATTGACTATAATCTTTTGCCACTAATTTAGCCTTTAATGTCTCCACATTCCCATCTGCACCAATCTTTCTCTTGTAGATCCATTTACACCTAATAGGTACTATACCTTCTGGTGGATCTACTATTAGATATGAGTGCCCTAGTAGCCAGAATTGGCTGACACTTGTAATACACTTCTAAGGGCAAAATTATAATTTTGACTATAAATAATAAAATGGGTTATTTTCTATCACATAAGTGTATTTAGTGTCTATGATACATCTCTTGAGTTAATGATAATGATAATTCATATTTTTAAGAGTTAAAAATTTCAGACATGAATTCCATTTATTAACTCATAAAATGCTCCTGACCGTAGGATCATCATGAGGATGGTGATTGATCTGGAAGGTTAGTATACAATCGCTTGTTTATAGTAGATGAGTCTTGAGTCTATGGTGTAGAGACACCAGAGTGAGAGTACAGATACTCATTAGAGAACGAGGGTATTGAGCATGACCATCTCGAGTAGTCATAAGAAAGTCTACCTTCTCATCGATGACTGACTAAATACTATAGTGGTGTGTCTGGTTCTTTGACCTGAGGTGCATCGGTAGTTCACCTTGAGGGTGTTATAGTTTGACTATACCATGACTCGGTCTTCTAGCCATTCAGAACCCTGAGGTGTATGTTGGCTATAGCATATTCATTGTAGGAATTGGATTGCACCAAGATGGAATCTATCTACCTTGGTGGATGAGGAGCAGCCCTATGATGATCATGAGAATCAAGTCCATAAGCCCATAGCCATGGCAGAGAGTGTAAAATAATAGAAAGAGTTTCTATTAAGATTTTCACATCGAACTTGAATCGAATGATTAAATCGTATGATAGAAATTATGGTTTGACGAGTTCACCTTAACCCTAATCTGATCGAAGCTCAAGATAGAAGAACTTAATCACAAAAGCAGATGCACTGAGAGATTTATTTTTAGTTTTGATGGGTTGCCACCATATGCTACTAGGTGTCACTGATGGATTTTGGGAGCAAATTAGAATAATTTAGATGATCGATCATTCTATGTTGTCTACATCAGAAGAGTTCTGATCCATCGAAAGAAATTTCGATGATGTCGATGATGGATATCATGACATATCCCATTACCACACAGAACTGAACCTAACTGGGTCACACAAACAAGGGTTTGGATCTAGATATCATCAATTGGACTAACCCAGTTTAATTGATTTGAATAAGATTTAATTAGGTTCAAGAAAATCATGCTAGCACACGATTGAGCCTAACATTCTCCTTTTTCTATCTTAAAAGTTATCTCGACTGAGTCAAATGAGTTTGTGCTCACTCAGATACTTTTATCTGAGCTGACTAGAGCTTGTCCAAGTTAGAAAAGGATTGTCTTAATTTATGAGATAAATTTGAGACAACACCTACCATTTTCCATCACCTACTAATTCTTGTACTTTGACTTGATCAAACGTTGATCTTTGACCCTTGGATATCTACCCATGTGTCATGCACTTATTGAAGAGTAAATAGGGGCTTGTACCCTCTCTAAAAATTAGAAATTAGTGGGTGCATGCCTAGGATGGCATGCATCCATGGATAGGGATGCTGGAGTCCCATACGAATGGGACTCCAAGTTGCTTGTTGGATTCAAACTAGGTGACCCTCACCTATAGACTTTGACCTGTCTTAGGTGCCACCTTAGAATGAATCTGTGGGTAACTCATCCCACCAATCAGATTTAGATCTGATTGAACGAAGCAATGTGATTGGCCCGGGTGATGCAGCACTGCATGGCGCAGCAGTGTTTATAAATAGACCCTATCTATGCCTACTTTTTGATAAGTTGATCTTAGCCCATGCCCCAAGGCTGTTCCTCTCCCTCCTCTCCACACCCAAGAAAGTTGGGTTCTTCTGATTAGTGCGACTCAGGCAAGAAAGGCTGACGAAAAAGGAAGAAGGTTGCTCTACTGCAGAGACGATGGGTGATCTTCAGAAGGTATTTTGAAGATCCTTCAAATCAGATCCAGATCTAATTTTTGAAGAAAAGAAAAAGAAGGAGAAGATCTCTAGATCTAGCTCAAGTAGATACCGGTAGAGGCCAAGTGCTTGCATGGCTAGATCCAGAACCTCAGAACATCCATAGGATCATCAATGGAAAATCAGATTACCCAAGATCAAGGTAAAAATTAATTTAGAATTAATTTAATTTAATTTTTTTAATTATTAATTTATATATTAAATTTGAAAAGTTTCAGATTTGATCTAGATATGAGAGAAGAATTTTTGAAATATGCCTCTCGATCCAATCAGATCTGAACGAACCTGATCCAAAAAATCAGGATTTCCCTTCAAATGGTATCAGAGCCAGGTTCTTATAAAATTTATTTAGATCTAATTTAATATGATTAATTAGTAATTTTAGATATCACATAAGATGTGATTAGATCTAAAATTAAAAAATTAAAAAATTAAAAAAATTAATATAGGTCTAATATGTATGAGATACATAACTAGACTAGGTATACAGTTGTTCTATGTGTAGTTTAGTATAATCATATTTTTTATTTAATTAAAAATGATTTTTAGAGCTATTTATTTTCTATTTTTTGATATTATAAATATTATAATTAGATCTAAAAATAGAAAAATAAAATAAAATTAATTATTCATATGAGATATGATAGGTGCATGTTTAGACTAGTTGTAGAAAAGTTCTGCAAATAGGTCTAGATTAAATTTTATTTGATATGATCGAATTTAAATTTAATTTTTTAGATGATTATGAGATAATTTAAATCTAAAAAACATACATACTTGATATATGTGATATATACAAAATCTATTTTAATTAGATCTATTTTTATATGAGATATATGCTTAGATCTAATTAGTTTTTGTAGATTAGTTGTTTTCTGATTAAAGCATTCCCCTTGGCCGTCCGATCATAAGAACAAAGTAGGGCTTAAAGACCCTCTTCTTCCATTCGATGGGGTGTTCTTATGATGTGTAGGGGTGCTGCGTGTTCATCCTTAATTAGAAATTGAAAACTTACTTTCTGCAAAATCCTAGATCCTAAAACCCTAGGATCTTATTTACATGTTTTGTTTTTGAACCCTAACTTAATTGAGAATTAAGTTTATGAAATATCAATTAAGTCTAAAATTAAGAATTTTAGATCTAAGACATATTCATAAATTTGCGTTCGGACTTGGGTAGCTCAATTAGGTCTAGCAGTTGATCAAACCGAATTAAGAGTTGGTTAGATGGGATCAACAATGCTTAAAATGACCAGCCTAATAGGATTAAGTCTGGATCAGGATTGAGTCACCAATGTGATTGATCAAGCTAAGACCTAATTAGGCTCAGTGGTTAGAGTATGGATTGTAGGCTAACCCGATTGGTTCTATCTCAATAATTTGGTGTCTAAGGTATGTTTGGCAGATACGATCGACTGATTTTTAATTGGGAGATACTCAACTCGAATGCATTCTTGTCGAGTTAATGGCATATCCCTTCCACCGGTCTCACATACCTGGCCATGTTTCTTGACTCAGTTCTAATCTGAGGTGGTCAATAATCCAAGCTAACCTATGCCACTAGGTTAGTCATAATAGTTATCACTATGTCAAGTCTAGTTTAATGAGACCAAAATCAAATCTCTCCTAAGAAAAGATTAAGTCAAAGGTCATCCACCATTGTAGATGTGCAGGCCCTTCCCGGGCTTGATTGTTCTCGATTGGTTATAGTGGCTTAGTTGCACCGAGAAAATGCAACCATGTCTATTAGGCATCAGATGCTATGGGCTGGAGGATGAATTGGGCTTAATATTCTAGATACGGTGAGAGACTCAATTAGGAATCCAATCTATACAAATGGTGGGTCTAACTTAACTAAGGAGTGGATCAATATTCTGGACATGGTGAGATTCATGAATTAGAGACCAAGTTTGGGTGCACCATGATTAGAGAATCATTGAACAAGAGTTGTTCACCCATTGGCTAACCCATCACCAATAATTGTTAGGTGAGGTGACGAGTAAGTCGGTGGGACTACACCTTCCACTAGAAATCAGTAATCATGGAGATTTTCGCATCTCTATAAAGGGAGTGTAGGGATCCAAGAAAATAGTGGGAGCTAATTTGTTTAAAAATAAAATTCCTAAACAAATTGGTTAAGCCTTAATTACAATATCTAACTAAAAATTTTGACTCTTTACAGGAAGATGTCTGCACCCAATCCACTAGCACAAATCCTAGACACACATAGACTGATCGGACCAAATTATAAGGATTGGCTTCGGAACTTCAAAATTATTTTGGGTTTCGAGAAGTTAACTCATGTATTGGATCAGGATCCTCCCACCTTACCAGCTCATCCATCCGCTGAATTGAGAGCATCTCTGGATAAGTGGATTGATGAAGATAATAAGACCAGGTACTACATGTTGGGCTCGATGTCTAATGAGCTTCAGCACCAACATGAAGATATCAGAACTGCTCACCAAATGTTGGCTCACCTACAGGATATGTTTGGTGAACAGAGTCGCGCAGCCAAGTATCAAGTCACCAAATGACTATTCAAGGCTAAGATGCGTGATGGGCAGTCAGTCCAAGATCATTGTTTGATTATGATCAAGGACTTGGAAGAGCTTGAGAAGCTCGGAGTGAGGTTGGACTTGGATCTATAGAATGACATAATTTTACAATCCTTGATCGATGTGTATGGGCAGTTCATCATTAACTACCATATGCATAAACTTCAAAACTCCTTGGCCGAACTTATGAACATGCTGGTTACCGCTGAGCTTTCCATGAAAGATTCTAAAGGCTCAGTACTTATTATGGAACGAACTTCTTCCAAGAGAAAGTCTTTTGGAAAGAAGAAGAAATCTATGAAAAAGCAGAAGGTGGAAGGAGCAAAGAAGAAAAAGGCAGAGCTGAAGAAGACCATTGACAAAGAAAAATGTTTCCATTGCAACAATGACGGCCACCAAAAGCAGAACTGCCCTACTTACCTGGCGACCTTAAAGAAGGAGGCAGGTCCTTCTGGAGGTATGCTCGTTATTGAGTCTAACCTTATAGTTTCTTCTGCATCCAGTTGGATGCGTGACTCTGGTTCTAGTACTCACTTATGCACTTTTATGCAGGGTCTTGAGGATAGTAGGAGGCTGAGGGATGGTGAGATGATCCTACGCGTCGAAAATGGAGCAAGGGTTGCTACCGTGGGTTACCACCATATGCTGCTAGGTGTCACTGGTGGATTTTGAGAGCAAATTAGAATGATTTAGATGATCGATCATTCTAAGTTGTCTAAATCAGAAGAGTTCTGATCCATCAAAAGGAGTTTCGATGATGTCGATGATGGAGATTATGACATATCCCATTACCATACGGAACTAAACTTAACTGGGTCATACAAATAAGGATTTGGATCTAGATATCATCAATTGGACTAACCCAGTTCAATTGATTTGAATAAGATTCAATTAGGTTCAAGAAAATCATTCTAGCACACGATTGAGCCTAACATTCTCCTTTGTCTATCTTAAAAGTTATCTCGACTAAGCTAAATGAGTTTGTGCTCACTCAGGTACCTTTACCTGAGCTGACTGGAGCTTGTCTAAGTCAGAAAAGGATTGTCTTAATTTATGAGATAAATTTGAGACAACACCTGCCATTTTTCATCACCTGCTAATTCTTGTACTTTGACTTGGTCAAACTTTGACCTTTGACCCTTGGACATCTACCCATGTGTCATGCACTTATTGGAGAGCAGATAGAGACTTATCCCCTCTCTAGAAATTGGAAAGAAGGGGGCACACGCTTAGGATGGCGTGCGCCCATGGATAGGGATGCTAGAGTCCCTTACGGATGGGACTCCAGGTTGCTTGTTGGATTCAAACTAGGTGACCCTCGCCTATAGACATTGACCAATCTTAAGTGCCACCATAGGATGAATCCATGGGTCTCTCATCCCACCAAGTAGATTTAGATCTGATTGAACAAAGCAATGTGATTGGCCGGGGGGATGCAGCACTGCATGGTGCAGTAGAGTCTATAAATAGACCCTGTCTGTGCCTACTTTTTGATAAGTTGATCTTAGCCCATGCCCCAAGGCTGTCCCTCTCCCTTCTGCACACCACCATCTATCCCTCTCCCTCCTCTCCACGCCCAAGAAAGTTGGGTTCTTCTGATTAGTGCGAGTCAAGCAAGAAAGGCTGACGAAAAAGAAAGAAGGCAGCACTATTGCAGAGACGACGGGTGATCTTCAGAAGATGTTTTGAAGATCCTCAAAATCAGATCCAGATTTGATTTTTGGAGAAAAGAAAGAGAAGGAGAAGATCTCCAGATCTAGTTTGAGTGGATACCAATAGAGGGCAGGCACTTGCATGGCTAGATCCAGAACCTCGGACTTCCGTAGGATCATCAACGAGTAATCAGATTACCCAAGATCAAGGCAAAGTTTAATTCAAAATTAGTTTAGTTTTATTTTCTTAATTATTAATTTATAAATCAGATCTAAAAAGTGTCAGATCTGATTTGGATATGAGAGGAGAACTTTTGAAATATGCCTCTCGATCCAATCAGATCTGAACGAACCTGACCCAAAAAATTAGGATTTCCCTTCATCTACCAGGGTCCAGACTTGGTTTGAGTGCATCGAGTCAATTTCTGACTTCATTGCCTCTAACCATTTCTGGGAGTCGATATCTGATATCTCCTCATTATAGGTTTTTAGATCATCACCATGAAACCCATTTTCTATAAGAAATATTTCCTCTACATCCTCTGAAATAGTACCTAAGTACCACTCATAGGGACGGAAAACCCTTTCCGATCTATGAGGTGGAGGAGGTAGTGAATGGATTGGGTCAACCTGATTTGATTCCATTTGATCCTTAGCTCATTACTCTTGTGAGACTTTCTCTTCGAGCTTGATCTGCTTTCCAATGCCGCCATCTTGAATAAACTATTTTTCAAGAAAGATGGCATGTCGACTCACAATCACATTGTGATCTTCTGGAATGTAGAAATAATATCCTAATGACTCTTTAGGATATCCTATGAATCGAGCTCTGAAAGGACCTAAAGTCTAACTTGTCCGCTTGTTGTCTTTTGACATGAGCCGGACAATCCCAAATTCTGAGATGACTCAGACTTGGTTTCTTACCATGCCATATCTCATACGGTGTGGTAGGAACGATTTTAGAAGGAACCCTATTCAGTAAGTAAATTGCAGTTAACAAACAATGTCCCCAAAGAAAATCAGGAAGGTCTGTGAAGCTCATCATGGATCGGACCATATCTAATAGGGTCCGATTCCTCCATTCTGAAATCTTGTTGAGTTGAGGTGTTCCAGGTGGAGTCCATTGAGAGACTATGCCATTTTCTTGAGATAGTCCAGGAATTTTTGACTAAGGTATTCACCTCCTCGATCTGATCGAAGAACCTTAATGGGTTTTTCCAGTTTGCTTTTCTACTTCATGTCTGAATTCTTTGAACTTTTCAAAAGCTTCAGACTTGTGTCTCATAAGATACACATACCCATACCTAGATAAATCATCGATAAAGGTTATGAAGTAGACTAAAGTTGCCTCTAGCCGGCACATCAAATGGGCCGCACACATCAGTATGTACTAGGGCAAGAAGATCCATGGCCCTTTCCCCATGTCCTACAAAAGGGAGCTTTAGTCATTTTGCCATGAAGACAAGATTCACAAATTGGATATGACTCGGAAAGTCAATGGACTCAATAGCCCATTTTCTTCCAATTTGTTAATCCTATCTTCTGCTATATGACCTAATCTTAGGTGCCATAGATATCCTATCATTTGGACTATCCCTAGGTCATTTTATGGCATTCACATTTTGCTCGATAGTTAAAAATAGATACATCAATATGTAACTGATAAAGATCCGTTAATAAGGAAAACCACTTTGCAATTTTATTTCTTTCATAAAGAATGTTACAATGGTCCTTAAGAAAACTAATTACATAGCCTTCTAATGCTAAGGCAAGAAATAGAAATCAAATTCCTGCTTGCTGCAGGCACATAATAACAGTCTTTTAATACTAAGTCTAAACCAGATGGTAGTCGAAGAGGGTATGTTCCCACGGCCACTGCAGCAACTCTTGCTCCATTTTCGATGCGTAGGATCATCTCGCCATCCCTCAGCCTCCTGCTATCCTCAAGACCCTGCATGAAAGTGCACAAGTGAGCACTAGAACCAGAGTCAAGCACCCAACTGGATGCAGAAGAAACCATAAGGTTAGACTCAATAACGAGCATACCTCCAGAAGGACCTTCCTTCTTCTTCTTCAGGGTGGCCAGGTAAGTAGGGCAGTTTCCGCTTCCAGTGGCCGTCATTGTTGCAATGGAAATACTTTCCTTTGTCAGCGGCCTTTTTCTTCAGCTCTGCCTTTTTCTTCTTTCCTCCTTCCATCCTTCTGCTTTTTCACAGACTTCTTCTTTCTTTCCAAAAGACTTTCTCTTGGAAGAAGTCCATTCCATAGCAAGCACTGAGCCTTTAGAACCTTTCATAGAAAGCTCAGCGGTAACCAGCATGTTCATAAGTTCGGCCAAGGAAATTTTGAAGTTTATGCATATGGTAGTTCATGATGAACTTGCCCATATGCATCAGTCAAGGATTGCAGAATTATATCATTCTGCAGATCCAAGTCCAACCTTCACTCCGAGCTTCTCAAGCTCTTCCAAGTCCTTGATCATCATCAGACAATGATCTTGGACTGACTGTCCCATCACGCATCTTAGCCTTGAAAAAGTCATTTAGTGACTTGATACTTGGCTGCGCGACTCTGTTCACCAAACATCTCCTATAGGTGAGCCAACATTTGGTGAGCAGTCCTGATATCTTCATGTTGGCGCTGAAGCTCATCAGACATCGAGCCCAACATGTAGTATCTGGCCTTATTATCTTCGTCTATCCACTTTTTCCAGAGATGCTCTCTGTTCAGTGGATGGACGAGCTGGTAAGGTGGGAGGGTCCTGGTCCAATACATGAGTTAACTTCTCAAAATCCAAAATAATTTTGAAGTTCTAGAGCCAATCCTTGTAATTTGGTTCGGTCAGTCTATGGGTGTCCAGGATTCGTGCTAGTGGGTTGGATGCAGACATTTTTCCTATAGAGAGTCAAAGTTTCTAGTTAGATATTGTAATTAAGACTTAACCAATTTATTTAAAAATTTTATTTTTAAATAAATTAGCTCCCACTATTTTCTCGGATCCCTACACTCCCTCTGTAGAGATGCAAAAATCTTCCATGATTAATGATTTCTAGTGGGTGGTGCGGTCCCACCAACTGACTCATCACCTCACCTAACAGTTATTGGTGATGGGTTAGCCAATGAGTGAACAACTCTTGTTCAATGATTCTCTAATCATGATGCACCCAAACTTGGTCTCTAATTCATGAATCTCACCGTATCCGAAAATATTGATCCACTCCTTAGTTAAGTCAGACCCACCATTTGCATAGATTGGATTCCTAATTGAGTCTCTCACCGTATCCAAAATATTGAGCCCAATCCATCCTCCAGCCCATAGCATCCAATGCCTAATAGACATGGTTGCATCTTTTCCGGTGCAACTGAGCCACTGTAACCAGTCCGAGAACAATCAACCCCGGAAAAGGGCCCGCACATCTACAATGGTGGAAGACCTTAGACTTAATCTTTTCTTAGGAGAGATTTGATTTAGGTCTCATTAAACTAGACTTGACATAGTCATAACCATTATGACTAACCTAGTGGCATGGGTTAGCTCGGATTATTGACCACCTCAGATCAGAACTGAGTCAACAAATATGGCCAGGTAAGTGAGACCGGTGGAAGGGAAGGGATATGCCATTAACTCGACAAGAATGCATTCGAGTCGAGTAGCTCCCAATTAAAAATCAGTCGATCGTATCTGCCAAACTTACCTTAGACACCAAATTATTGAGCCAGAACCAATTGGGTTAGCCTACAATCCAGACTCTAACCACTGAGCCTAATTAGGTCTTAGCTTGATCGATCACTCACGTGACTCGATCTTGACCCAGACTTAATCCTATTAGGCTGGTCAATTTAAGCATTGTTGATCCCATCTAACCAACTCTTGATTCGGTTTGATCAACCGCTTAGACCTAATTGAGCTACCCAAGCCCGAACCCAATATTATGAATATGTCTTAGATCTAAAATTCTCAATTTTAGACCTAATTAATATTTCATAATCTTAATTCTTAATTAAGTTTAGGGTTCATAAACAAAACATGTAAATAAGATCCTAGGGTTTCAGGATCTAGGGTTTTGCAGAAAGTAAGTTTTCAATTTCTGATTAAGGACGAATGCACAGCACCACCCCTACACATCATAAGAACACCCCATCGAATGGAAAGGAGAGGGTCTTTAAACCCTACTTTATTCTTATGACCGGACGGCCAAGGGGAACGCCTTAATCAGAAATACAACTAATCTACAAAACTAATTAGATCTATATCATATATCTCATATAAAAAATTGATCTAATCAAATGGCATATTTTTGCATACATCTCATGTATCATGCATGCATTTTTTAGATCTAAATTATCTCATAATCAATCTAAAAAATTAAATTTAAATTGAATCTACATCAAAATAAAATTTAATCTAGACCTATTCATAGAACTATTCTACAACTAGTCTAAACATGCAACTATCATATCTCATATGAACAAATTAAATTAAATTTTATTTTTATTTTTTAGATCTGATTATAATATTTATAAGATCAAAAAATAGTAAATAAATAGATCTAAAATATATTTAATCAAATAAAAATTATGATTATACTAGACTACACATAGAATAATTCTATTCCTAGTCTACTTATGTATCTCATACATTTTAAATCTAGATTAATTAATTTTAATTTTTTAATTTTTTGATTTTAGATTTAATCACATCTCATGTGATATCTAAAATTACTAATTTATTAAATTAAATTAGATCTAAATAAATTTTGTACAACCTAGCTCTGATACCAGTTGAAGAGAAAAAATCAGATTTTTCTGTGTCAGATTCGTTCAAATCCGATGGGATCAAGAGGCATATTTCAAAATTTTCTCTTAGATCCAAATTAGATATGATATTTTTTAGATATAATTTTATGATCTAATAAATAAAAAAATTAAATTATATTAAATCTAAATTAATGCTATCTTTATATTGGGTAATCCGATTATTCATTGATGATCCTGCTGATTGCCTGAGGTTCTGGATCTAGCCAAGCAAGTGCCTGGCCTCTACCAGTATCCACTTGAATTGGATCTGAAGATCTTCTTCTTCTCTTTCTTTTCTCTAAAAATCAAATCTAGATCTGATTTGGAGGATCTACAAAACTCCTTTTGAAGATGTGCTGCTGTCTCTTGCAGCAGGGCTGCCTTCTTGCTTTCTCGTCGCCTTTTGATTGCCTGAATCACACCAAACTCATGTCCAACTTCCCTTGGGAGTGGAGAGGAGAGAGAGGATCAAAATATGGAATGGAGGAGGGAGAGGGGCAGCCTTGGTGTGTGGCTAGGAAAAAGCTCTCTTTAGGTTGAGCACAGATAGGGTTTATTTATAGACCCTGCTGCACCATGCAGTGCTGCATCATCCCGGCCAATTGCATTGCTTCGTGCAATTAGATCAAAATCTGATTGCTAGGATGACATCATCTGATCCAATCAGATAAGATCTCCATAGATTCATCCTTAGATGGCACCTTAGATTGGTCAAAGTCTATAGGTAAGGGTCACCTAGTTTGAATCCAAGAAGCAACCTAGAGTCCCATCTGTATGGGACTCCAAGCATCCCTATCCATAGGCGCACGCCATCCTCGATGTGCACCCCCTCCTTCTCAAATTCTAGTGAGGGGACAAGCCCCTATCTACTCTCCAATAAGTGCATGACATGTGGGCAGATATCCAAGGGTCAAAGGTCAACGTTTGACCAAAGTCAAAGGATAAGAATTAGCAGGTGACAGAAAATGGCTGGTATTGTCTCAAATTTATCTCATAAATTAAGACAATCCTTTTTTAACCTGGACAAGCTTCAGTTGGACTAGGTAAAGATATCTGAGTAAGCACAAATACATTTGACTCTGTCGAGACAACTTCAAATGATAATAGAAGCAGAATGTTAGGCTCAATCATGTGCTAGCATGATTTTCTTGAACCTAAGTGAATCTAATTCAAATCAATTGAATTGGGTTAGTCCAATTGATGATATCTAAATCCAAACCCTTGTTTGTGTGACCCAGTTAGGTTTAATTCTGTATGGTAATGGGATATGTCATGATCTCTATCATCAACATCATCGAAACTCCTTTCGATGGATCAAAACTCTTCTGATTCAGACAACTAGAATTATCGATCATCTAAATCATTCTAATTGCTCCCAAAATCCACCAGTGATACCTAGCAGTATATGGTGGCAACCCATCAAAATTGAAAAAGAACCTCTCGGTGTAGCTACTTGTGTGATTAAGTTCTTCTATCTTGAGCCCCGATCAGATTAGGGTTAAGGTGAACTCGTCAAACCCTAATTTCTATCATATGATTTAATCATTTGATTCAAGTCTGATGTGAAAATCTTAATAGAAACTCTTTCTATTATTTCACTCTCTTCCATGGCCATGGGCTTATGGACTTGATTCTCATGATCATCATAGGGCTGCTCCTCATCCACCGAGGTAGATAGATTCCATCTTGGTGCAATCCAATTCCTACAATGAACATGCTATAGCCAACATACACCTCAGGATTCCAAATGGCTAGGAGATCGAGTGATGGTGTAGTCAAACTATAACACCCTCAAGGTGAACTACCGATGCACCTTAGGTCAAAGAACCAGACACACCACTGCAGCTTTGAGTCAGTCATCGATGAGAAGGTAGACTTCCTTATGACTACTCGAGGTGGTCACGCTCAGTGCCCTCGTTCTCTAATGAGTACTTGTACTCTCGCTCCGATGTCTTTACACCATAGATTCAAGACTCATCTACTATAATGAAGCAATTGTACACTAACCTTTCGGATCAATCACCATCCTCATGATGATCCTATAGTTAGAAGCATTTTATGAGTTAATAATGAAAATTGTTGTCTTAAATTTTCTACTCTTGAAAATAAGAATTATCATTATCAGTAACTCAAGGGATGTATCACAGACACTAAATACACATATATGATAGAAAATAATTCATTTTATTATTTATAGTTAAAATTATAATTTTTCCCTAGAAGTGTATTACAAGTGTCCGCTAATTCTAGCTTTTAGGACACACACATATCTAATAAGCTCTCCTATCATGCTCATTTTAGATTCATCCTGCATTAACTTGGCAAATTCTTGGCAAAGATTTTCATTAGTTGAACCAAAGATAATGTCATCTATGTATATTGGAACAACAAGCAGATCTAATTTCTTTCTTTTTAAAAATAATATAGTATCTACAATACCTCTAGAAAGGTCATTATTGAATAGAAATTTACTTAATCTATCTTGCCATCCTCTTGGTGCTTGTTTCAAATCATACAATGCTTTATTGTATTTGAAAACATGATTTGGAAGACTATGATTTTCAATGCCTGGTGGTTGCTCTACATAAACCTCTTCAATAATAAAGTCATTTAAGAATGTACTTTTTACATCCATTTGGTATAATTTAAAATCCATAAAACAAGCAAAAGCATGTAGCAATCTAATAGCCTCTAATCTTGCTACTAGTGCATAAGATTCATTAAAATCTATTCTTTCTTTTTGATTATATCCTTTAGCTACTAATCTAGCTTTATTTCTTATTACATTTCCATTTTAGTCAAGCTTATTTCTGAATACCCATTTAGTGCCAATGATAGGATGATTAGAGGGTCTATCAACCAGTGTCCATACTTTATCTCTTTCGAATTGATTTAATTTCTCTTGCATGGCAATTAATTAATTTTGATCATTTTCTGCTTCTTCAATTATTTTATGTTCTATTTGAGAGAAAAATGCAAGATAATCATGATGTTCTCTAAAATTAGATCTAGTTCTTATACCTTGAGATGGATCACCAATTATAAGGTTTTTAGGATGATTATGTGCATACCTCTATTCTTTAGGTAGATTTGAATGTTTTCGATTCATACCTTCTTCTTGTCCTTCTTCATGTTCATTATTGTTTAGGTCACTTTCTTCATCATGATTTGGTTTGACTTTCAAGATAAGTTCTTTTACATCTTTTTTTAAATTTCCTGTATCATCATCAAAAGCATCTTCCTTTCTTGATGAAAGGTTTTTAGTGAAGAGAAAACCTAGTTTTCCCGATCAGGTTCGTTCAGATCTGATTGGATCAAAAGAGATATTTTAAAATTTTTTATTTTAAATCTAGATCAGATCTGAGATATTTTAGATCTAATTTGATAGATCTAATAAAATAAAATAAAAATAAATTAAATTAGATTTAATTTTGTACCTTATTGTTGGATAATCAGATTATCCTATGATGATCCTATTGATTACTTGAGGTTCTGGATCTAGCCACGCAAGTGCTAGCCTCTATCGATATCCACTCGAGCTGGATCTAGAGATCTTCTTCTTTTTTATCACTTCTCCAAATATCAGATCTGGATTTGACTTAGAGGATCTTCAATACTTTTTTTGAAGATCGGGTATCGTCTCTTGCAGTAGTGCTGCCTTCTTCCTTTTTCGTCACCTTTCTCTTGCCTGGACTGCATCAAACCGGAGCCCAAATCTCCTTGGGCATGGAGAAGAGAGAGGGGACCTAAAGATGGCATGGAGGAGGGAGAGGGGCAGCCTTGTGGCATGGGTAAAGATCTAAGCTCTTTGAAACTAGGTGCGAACAGGGTTTATATAGACCCTGCTGCGCCATGCAGTGCCACATCATCCCAGCCAATCACGTCACTTCATGCAATTAGATCTAAATTTGATTGGTGGAATGATATCACCTGATCCAATCAGATAAGAGCCTCTCTAAATAATTCTTAGATGGTGCCTAAGACTGGTCAAAGTTTAATCTTTAGCGCCACCTAGGTAGAAACCCTGAAGTAACTAGAGTCCCATCTGTATGGGACTCCAGGCACCTCTATCCATAGGCGCATGCCTCCCTAGGCATGCACCCTTAGTCCACCTACTTTCTAGCAGGTTGACTAGTCCAAAATCAATCTCTTTTGGGTGCATTACACATGGACAGATATCTTAGTGTCAAAGGTCAATGTTTCACCAAAGTCAAAAGACAAAAATTAGCAGGTGATGGAAAATGGCAAGTATTATCTCAAATTTATCTCATAAATTAAGATAATCCTTTTTTGACTTAGACAAGTTTCAGTCAGACTAAATAAAGGTACCTGAGTAAGCACAAACACATTTGGCTTATTCGAGACAACTTAAAATGATAATTAAAGGAGAATATTAGGCTTAATCATGTGCTAGCATGATTTTCTAAAACCTAATTGAATCTTATTCAAATCAATTGAATTGGGTTAGTCCAATTGATGATATCCAAATCCAAATCCATATTTGTGTGACTCAGTTAGGTTTAGTTTCGTATGGTAATGAGATCTATCACAATCTCTATCATCGACATCATCGAAATACCTTTCGATGGATCAGAACTTTTCTGATTCAGACAACTAGAATGATCGATCATCTAAATCATTCTAATTGCTCTCAAAATCCACTAGTGATACCTAGCAGTATATGGTGGCAACCCATCAGAGCTGAAAATAAACCTCTTGGTGCAGCTACCTATGTGATTAAGTTCTTCTATCTTGAGCTTCGATCAGATTAGGGTTAAGGTAAAATAATCAAACCCTAATTTTTGTCATATGATTTATTCATTTGATTCAAGCTCGATGTGAAAACCTTAATAGAAATCCTTTATATTATTTTACTCTACCATGGCCATGGGCTTATGGACTTGATTCTTATGATCATCATAGGACTGCTCCTCATCTACCGAGGTAGATAGATTCCCTCTTTGTGCAATCTAATTTCTATAATGAACATGCTATAGCCAACATACACCTCTGGATTTCGAATGGCTGGGAGACCGAGTCATGGTGTAGTCAAACTATAACACCCTTAAGGTAAACTATCGATGCACCTCAGGTCAAAGAATCAGACACACCACTGTAGCTTCGAGCCAGTCATCGACGAAAAGGTAGACTTCCTTATGACTGCTCGAGATAGTCACGCTCAGTACCCTCATTCTCTAATGAGTACCTGTACTCTCGCTCTAGTGTCTCTACATTGTAGACTCAAGACTCATCTACTTATAAAGAAGTGATTGTACACCAATCTTTCGAATAATCACCATCCTCATGATGATCCTACAGTCGAAAGCATTTTATGAGTTAATAATGAAAATTCAAGTCTTGAATTTTTGCTCTTGAAAATAAGAATTATCATTACCATTAACTCAAGGAATGTATCATAGACACTAAATACACACTGTGATAGAAAATAACCCATTTTATTATTTATAGTCAAAATTATAATTTTGCCCTTAGAAGTGTATAATAAGTGTTTGCCAATTCTGGCTTTTAGGGCATACATATCTAACAAACTCCCACTTGAGCTAAAGCCAATTGGCTTCAAATCTTAGTCCCATCTTCTCAAGATGGTTTTCAATCTTCTGCTGACCCAACGACATTATAAGTTGGTATGCCGCATTGTCTACGGAGTCGACTCGCTTGACCTCGATGTAATCCTTCTCGAGATAATCGTGGATGAGGTGGTATCGCCGCTCGATGTGCTTGGATTTCTAATTAGACCTCAGCTCCTTAGTAAGGGCTATGGCACCATTGTTGTCGCAGTATAAAAAAATGGCATCTGATGGCATCACTATAATCTCTGTGGCAAACTTCTTGCATCAAAATGCCTCCTTCGCAGCTTCTGACGCAGCGATGTATTCTGCTTCCATAGTGGAATCTGCTATCATTGTCTACTTAGAACTTTTTCAACTGATAGCTCCACCATTGCACACAAACAAACTCCCAGATGTTGACTTTCGATCATTTACATCGAACATAAAATCCGAGTCTGTATATCCCTGGACTTGGAGTTCTTCATTACCAAAAATCAACAACATATCCTTAGTTCTTCTCAAGTACTTAAGAATATATTTTACAAAAGTCTAGTGTTCTTCACCTGGATTTAACTGATATCTGCTCGTGACACTCACAGCATGGGCTATATCAGGTCGTGTACATAACATGGCATATATGAGGCTCTCTATTGCTGAAGCATAAGGGATCTTGCTCATGCATTCTATTTCCTCAGGTATGCTAGGGCACACCTTCTTGGAAAGATGAATGCCATATCTAAAGGGTACCAAACCTCTCTTAGAGTTTTCCATGCTAAACCACTTTAGCACTTTCTCTATATAGGGAAATCCTAATTTTTCGGACCAAGTTCGTTCATATCTGATCGGATCAAGAGATATATTTCAAAATTTTTTCTTTTTAATCCTAATCAAATTTGGAATGTTTTAGATTTGATCCTTATTATTCTAATAATAAAAATAAAATCTAAATAAATTAAATCAAATTTAATTTACCTTGATGTAGGGTAATCCTGTTACCCGTTGATAATCCTATAAGCAGTGGAAGGTTCTGGATCTAGCCACGCAAGTGCCTGGCCTCTACCGATATCCACTCAGGTTGGATCTGGAGATCCTCTTCTTCTCTATCACATCTCCAAAAATTAGATCTGGATCTGATCTGGAGGATCTTCAAAACTCCTTTCGAAGATCAGCAGTCGTCCTTTGCAGCAGCGCAGCCTTCTAGCTTTCAGTCGCCTTTCTCTCATCTGGATTGCACCAACCAAGAACCCAAAACTCTTTTGGATGTGGAGAGGAGAGGGAGAAGATGCTTTGGCATGGAGGAGGAGAGGAGAGGCAGCCTTGGGGCGTGGAAATCTCAATTACTCTTTGAGTTGGGCGCAGGGTCTTATTTATAGACTAAGCGTGATCCAACTCCTCTTCTTCCCAACCAATCACAACCCTTTGTGAAATCAGATCTAAATCTGATTGGTGGGAATAGAGTCCCCTGGATTCCTCCTTAGATGGGCACCTAAGATCCAGTCAAAGTTGGTTCTTAGGAGAACTCTAATTGGAATCCAAAAAGGAGATGGAGTCCCTGTCCAACAGGGACTCCTAGGCGCCTCCAGCTTGGGCACACGCCAAGGGTGGCGTGCGCCCTCCTTCCTTGCCAGGTTCTGGCAGGGGGACAGGCCCCCACCAGCTCTCCAATAGGTGCATGACATGTGGACAAAAGTCAAAGTGTCAATGGTCAACATTTGACCAGTCAAAGGTCAACTTTTGACCAAAGTCAAAGGAACAAGAAATGGCAGGTGACCAAAAATGGCAGGTATTGTCTTACAAAATAAGACAACCCTTTTCTGACTTGGACAACCTCCAGTCAGACCATATGAAGGCCTCTGATTGAGCACAAACTCCTTTGGCTCAGTCAGGACAACTTATTTATGATAGTAAAAGAAGAACGTTAGGTTCAATCGAGTGCTAGCACGATTTTCCTTGAACCTAATTGAATCTCATTCAGATCAATTGAACTAGGATCAGTTCAATTGATGATCACCAGATTCAAACCCTTGTTTGTGTGACCCAGTTAGGTTCAGTTCTGTATGGTAATGGGATATGTCATGATCTCTATCATCGACATCATCGAAACTCCTTTCGATGGATCAGAACTCTTCTGATTCGAACAGCTAGAATGATCGATCATCTAAATCATTCTAATTGCTCCCAAAATCCACCAGTGACACCTAGCAGTATATGGTGGCAACCCATCAGAGCTGAATGCGAACCTCTTGGTGCAGCTACCTGTGTGATTAAGTTCTTCTATCTTGAGCCCCGATCAGATTAGGGTTAAGGTGAACTCGTCAAACCCTAGTCTCTGTCATATGATGTAATCATTCGATTCAAGTCCGAATGTGAAAATCTAAATAGAAACTCTTTCTATTATTTCACTCTGCCATGGCCATGGACTTCTGGACTTGATTCTCATGATCATCATAGGGCTGCTCCTCTACCACCGAGGTAGATAGATTCCATCTTGATGCAATCCAGTTCCTACAATGAACATGCTATAGCCAACATACACCTCAGGGTTCCATATGGCTAGGAGACCGAGTAATGGTGTAGTCAAACTATAACACCCTCAAGGTGAACTGTCCGATGCACCTCAGGTCAAAGAACCAGACACACTACTGCAGCATCGAGTCAGTCATTGACGAGAAGGTAGACTTCCTAATGACTACTCGAGGTGGTCACGCTCAGTGCCCTCATTCTCTAACGAGTACCTGTACTCTCGCTCCGGTGTCTCCACACCGTAGACTCAAGACTCATCTACTAAAGAGAAGCGATTGTACACCAACCTTCCGGATCAATCACCATCCTCGTGATGATCCTATGGTCGGGAGCATTTTATGAGTTAATAATGATTATTCATGTCTTAAATTTTCAACTCTTGAAAATATGAATTATCATTACCATTAACTCAAAGGATGTATCACAGACACTAAATACACATATGTGATAGAAAATAACCCATTTTATTGATTATAGTCAAAATTATAATTTTGCCCCTAGAAGTGTATTACAAGTGTCAGCCAATTCTGGCTTCTAGGGCACATATATCTAACAATGTCCCACTTATCCTAAAGCCAATTGGCTACAAGTCTAAGTCCCATCTTCTCAAGGTGGGCTTCGATCTTCTGCTGGCCCAACGGCTTTGTAAGTGGGTCTGCCACATTATCTGTGGAGTTGACTCTCTTGACCTCGACATAACCCTTCTCGAGGTAATCGCGGATGAGGTGGTATCGCCGCTCAATGTGCTTGGATTTCTGGTGAGACCTCGGCTCCTTAGCAAGGGCTATGGCGCCATTGTTGTCGCAGTATAGAGGAATGGCATCTGATGGCATTACTCCAATTTCTGCAGCAAACTTCTTATACCAGAATGCTTCCTTCACACCCTCGGATGCAGCGATATATTCTGCTTCCATGGTAAAATCTACTATCATAGTTTGCTTGAAACTCTTCCAGCTGATAGCACCATCATTGCACACAAGGACCTACCTCCTTCTTATTCTTTAGGATGGCTAGGTAAGTAGGGCAGTTCTACTTCCAGTGGTTGTCAATGTTGCAATGGAAATACTTTTCTTTATCAGCAGCCTTCTTCTTCAGCTCTGCCTTTTTCTTCTTTCCTCCTTCCATTTTCTGCTTTTTCACAAACTTCTTCTTCTTTCCAAAAGCTTTCTCTTGGAAGAAGTCCATTCCATGGCAAACACTGAGCCTTTAGAACCTTTCTTAGAAAGCTCAGCAATAACCAGCATGTTCATAAGCTCAGCTAGGGAATTTTGAAGTTTATGCATATGGTTGTTCATTATGAACTACTCATATGCATCAGTCAAGGATTGTAGAATTATATCATTCTATAGATCCAGGTCCAACTTCACTCTAAGCTTCTTGAGCTCTTTCAAATCCTTGATCATCATTGGACAATGATCTTGGACTGAATGCCCATCATGCATTTTAAACTTGAATAGTCATTTAGTGACTTGATACTTGGCTGCACGACTCTGTTCACCAAACATCTCCTGTAGGTGAGCCAACATTTGATGGGCAGTCCTGGTATCTTCATGTTGGCACTGAAGCTCATCAGATATTAAGCCCAACATGTAGTTTTTGATCTTGTTATTTTCATCCATCCACTTATCAAGAGACGCTCTTTGTTCAGTGGATGGACGAGCTGGTAAGGTGAGAGTGTCCTGATCCAATATATAAGTTAACTTCTTGGAACCCAAAATGATTTTGAAGTTCTGGAACTAATCCTTATAATTGGATTCGGTCAGTCTATGGGTGTCTAGGATACGTGCTAGTAGGTTGGACGCAGATATTTTTTTATAGAGGATCAAAGTTTCTAGTTAGATATTATAATTAAGACTTGACCAATTTGTTTAGAGATTTTATTTTTAAATAAATTAACTCCTACTATTTTCTTGGATCCCTACACTCCCTCTGTAGAGATGCGAAAATCTCTATGATTAATGATTTCAAGTGGATGGTGCGATCCCACTAACCGACTCATCACCTCACCTAATAGTTATTGGTGATGGGTTAGCCAATGAGTGAACAACTTTGTTCAATGATTTTCTAATCATGGTGCACCCAAACTTGGTCTCTAATTCATGAATCTTACCGTACTCGAAATATTGGTCCACTCCTTAGTTAAGTCAGACACATCATTTGCACAGATTGGATTCCTAATTGAGTCTCTCATCATATCTAAAATATTAAGCCTAATCCATCCTCCAACATGTAGCATCCAATGCCTAATAGACATGATTGCATCTTATCGGTGCAACTGAATCACTGTAACCAGTCAAGAACAATCAACCTCAGGAAGGGCCCACACATCTATAATGATGGAAAACCTTAGACTTAATCTTTTCTTAGCAAGATTTGATTTAGATCTCATTAAACTAGACTTGACATAGTCATAACCATTATGACTAACCTAGTGGCATGGGTTAGGTTGGATTATTGACCACCTCAGATCAGGACTGAGCCAACAAACATAGCCAAGTAAGTGAGATCGGTGAAAGGGATATGCCACTAACTTGACAAGAATGCATTCGAGTCGAGTAGCTCCCAATTAAAAATCAGTCGGTCGTATGTGCCAAACTTATCCTTAGACACCAAATTATTGAGCCAGAACCAATTAGGTTAGCCTACAATCTAGACTCTAACCACTAAGCCTAATTAGGTCTTAGCTTGATCGATCACTAACGTGACTCGATCTTGACCCAGACTTAATCCTATTAGGCTGGTCAATTTAAGCACTTGTTGATTCCCATCTAACCAACTCTTGATTCGGTTTGATCAACCGCTTAGACCTAATTGAGCTACCCAAGCCCGAAACCCAGTATTTATGAATATGTCTTAGATCTGAAATTCTCAATTTTAGATCTAACATAATTTTATAATCTTAATTCTTAATTAAGTTTAGGGTTCACAAACAAAATATGCACAATAAATCCTAGGATTTCAGGATCTAGGATTTTGCAGAAAGTAAGTTTTGGGTTTCTGATTAAGGACGAACACGCAGCACCCCTACACATCATAAGAACACCCCATCGAATGGAAGGAGAGGGCCTTTAAACCCTTCTTCATTCTTATGATCGGACGGCCAAGAGGAATGCCTTAATCAGGAAAATTCAAAAACTACAAAATAGTTAGATCTATATCATATATCTCATATATAAAATTGATCTAATCATGGCATATTTTGCATACATCTCATGTATCAAATCATGCACATTTTCAGATCTAAATTATCTCATAATTCATCTAAAAAATTAAATTTAAATTGATCTCATCAAAATAAATTTTATTCTAGATAATTATGTAGAACTATTCTACAACTAGTCTAAACATGCATGCATCATATCTCATATGAACCAAAATTTAAATAATTTTATTTTTTATTTTTTAGATCTTATTATAATATTTATAATATTAAAAAAGTAATAAATAAATTAATCTAAAATTATAACTTATTCAAATTAAATTATGATCATGCAAGACTATACATAGAATAATTCTATTCTACAACTAGTCATGCATCTTGTAGAACTTAGACCAAAATTATTTAATTTTAATTTTTTTAATTTTAGATCTAATCATATCTCATATGACATCTAAAATTATCTAATTATTAGATAAAAATAAATTTAAATTAGATCTAAATAATTTATAAGAATCGGGTTTTGATACCAGTTGAAGGAAAAACCTAGTTTTCTTGGTTAGGTTAGTTCAGATCTGATTGGATCAAGAGAGATATTTCAAAACTTTTTCTTTTGAATCTAGATCAAATCTAAGATATTTTAAATCTAATTTGATAGATCTAATAAAATAAAATAAAAATAAATTAAATTAAATTAAATTTTATATCTTGTTGTTGGATAATCAGATTATCCTATGATGATCCTGCTGATTGCCTGAGATTCTGGATCTAGCCATGCAAGTGCCTGACCTCTATCGGTATCCACTCAGACTAGATCTAGAGATCTTCTCTTTCTTTATCATTTTTCTAAATATCAGATCTAGATCTGATTTGGAGGATCTTCAAAACTTCTTTTGAAGATTGGGTATCGTCTCTTGTAGCAGTGTTGCCTTCTTTCCTTCTCGTCACCTTTCTCTTGCCTGGATCGCACCAAACTGAAGCCCAAATCCCCTTGGGTGTGGAGAGGAGGGAGGAAACCTAAAGATGGCATGGAGGAGGGAGAAGGGCATCCTTGTGGCATGGGCAAAGATCTAAGCTCTCTGAAACTAGGTGCAAACAGGGTTTATATAGATCCTATTGCGCCATGCAGTGCCACATCATCCCGACCAATCACGTCGCTCCATACAATTAGATCTAAATCTGATTGGTGGGATGACATCACCTAATCTAATCAAATAAGAGCCCCTCTAAACCATCCTTAGATGGCATCTAAGACTGGTCAAAGTTTAATCTTTGGCGCCACCTAGGTAGAAACCTCGAAGTAACTGGAGTCCCATCTGTATGGGACTCCAGGCTCCTCTATCCATGGGTGCAGGACTCCCTAGGCATGCGCCCCTAGTCTACCTACTATTTAGCATGTTGACTGATCCAAAATCAATCTCCTATGGATGCATGATACATGGGCAGATGTCTAAGTGTCAAAGGTCAATGTTTGACCAAAGTCAAAAGATAAGAATTAGTAGGTGACGAAAAATGGTAGATGTTATCTCAAATTTATCTCATAAATTAAGACAATTCTATTCTAACTTGGACAACTTTTAGTTAGACAAAGTAAAGGTACCTGAGTGAGCACAAACACATTTGGCTCATTCGAGACAACTTAAAATGATAATTGAAGGAGAATATTAGGCTCAATCATGTGCTAGCACGATTTTCTTGAACCTAATTGAATCTTATTCAAATCAATTTAACTGGGGTTAATCTAATTGATGATATCTAGATCCAAACTCTTATTTGTGTACCCCAGTTAGGTTCAATTTTATATGGTAATGAGATATGTTGCGATCTCTATCATCGACATTATCGAAACACCTTCCGATGGATCAGAACTTTTCTGATTCAGATAACTAGAATGATCAATCATCCAAATCATTCTAATTGCTATCAAAATCCATCAGTGACACCTAGCAGTATTTGATGGCAACCCATCAAAACTAAAAATGAACCTCTCGGTGCAGCTACCTATATGATTAAGTTCTTCTATCTTGTGTCCCGATCAGATTTGGGTTAATGTGAACTCGTCAAACCCTAATTTATGTCATATGATTTAATTATTTGATTCCAGTCCAATGTGAAAACCTTAATAAAAACTCTTTCTATTATTTCACTCTATCATGGCCATGGGCTTATGAACTTGATTCTCATGATCATCATAGGGCTGCTCCTCATCTACCGAGGTAAATAGATTCCCTCTTGGTGCAATCCAATTCCTACAATGAACATGCTATAGCCAACATACACCTCAGAATTTCAAATGGCTAGGAGATCGAGTCATGGTGTAGTCAAACTATAACACCCTTAAGATGACTGCCGATGCACCTCAGAACAAAGAACTAGACACACCACTACAGCTTCAAGCTAGTCATCGATGAGAAGGAAGACTTCCTTATGACTGCTCGAGGTGGTCACGCTCAGTGCCCTCGTTCTTTAACAAGTACCTATGCTCCGATGTCTCTACACCGTAGACTCAAGACTCATCTACTTATAAAGAAGTGATTATACACCAACCTTCCAAATCAATCACCATCCTCATGATGATCCTACGATCGGAAACATTTTATGAGTTAATAATGAAAATTCATGTCTTAAATTTTCAACTCTTGAAAATAAGAATTATCATTACTATTAACTCAAGGGATGTATCATAGATGCTAAATACACATTATGATAGAAAATAATCTATTTTATTATTTATAGTCAAAATTATAATTTTGCCCTTAGAAGTGTATAACAAGTATCAGCCAATTCTAACTTCTAGGGCACACATATCTAACAGTTAGATTCATCAAAGATAACATGAATAGGTTCTTTAATAACTAAAGTTTGCTTGTTGAAGACTCTACATACTTTACTTGATGTTGAGTATCCAAGGAAGATACCCTCACCAGACTTAACATCAAAATTTTTAAGTTTATCTTTTCTTTTATTTAAGATAAAATATTTACATCCAAATACATAAAAATAATTGATATTAGGCTTTCTACCTTTCCTAATCTCATAGGAGGTTTTCTTAAGAATGGGATGGATCAAAACATGACTCAAAATATAACAAGCAGTGTTAATGGCTTCAGCCGAAAAAAATTTTGGGAGACTTGCTTCACATAACAAAGTTCTAGCCATTTCTTTTAAAGTCCTATTCTTTCTCTCAACAACATCATTTTACTGAGGTGTTCATGGAGCAGAAAATTTATATTCTATTCTATTTTCATTACAAAATATTTCAATGTTTTAATTTTCAAATTCAGTACCATGATTACTTCTAATTTTAATTATTATTAAGTTCTTTTCATTTGAAACCTTTCTATAGAATTTTGAAAAAGCAATAAAAGCTTCATCTTTATGTGCTAAAAATAGAACCTAGGTAAAACATGAAAAATCATCTATGATCAAAAGTCTATATTTCTTTCCTCCTAGGCTTGAGGTCCTGGTAGGTCAAAAAAAATCCATGTGAATTAATTCTAGAGGTCTAGATGTTGAAATAATATTTTTGAATTTGAAACTCCCCCTAGTTTGTTTACCAAGATGACATGCATCACAAACATGATAATTTTTAAAGTTTAATTTAGGTAAGCCTTTGACTAAGCCTTTGGCAACCAATTTTGATAATGTATGCATGCTTGCATGACCTAAGCTACAATGCCATAGCCAAGAAGTTTCTTCAATCTTAGAATCTTTAGCAATAAGACATTGGTCGCTCTTCATGGTTATCTCATCAAGATCAATCATGTAGATATTTCCACGTCTATATCCAATGAACATGATACTATTATCAAAGGGACTAGTGACTATAGATAGAGATGATTCAAAAATGACTTTGAATCCTTTGTCACACAATTGACTTATGCTTAATAAATTATGCTTTAAGTTATCAACAAGTAAAATATTCTCAATAAAGATGGAGGGAGAGAGTTTGATTTTACCAATACCAAGAATTTTTCTTTTCCATCATCACTAAAAGTAACCAATCCTCCATTCTTTTTCTCAACGATAATGAATTGATCCTTGTCATTCATTATATGTCTTGAACAGCCATTATCTAAATACCATGCTCTTTCAAATTCGTCAGTTGCAAGACATTTCTACAAAACAATCAAGTGGTTGATTTAGGTACCTAAGTTTTCTTGTGTCCTTTAAGGTTAGCATTCATGGTTCTGTTGGGAATCCAAATTTTTTTTAACTAAATTTCTATTAGTTTTACTATAAATACATAAATGTGCTTTGTATCCTATCTTATCATAGTAGAAACAAGCAATATTTGAAGAGAAATATGATGATGTTGATTTAGTGTAAAGATTCTTTAAGAGCTTTTGTTTCTTGTTAGGATTATAACATATTCCAGCTTTATCATGAAGGAAAATTCTGATTTTCTGAATCAGGTTCGTTTAGATCTGATTGAATCAAGAGATATATTTCAAAAAATTTTTTCTTTGATCCTAATCAGATCTGAGATGTTTCAGATCTGATCCTTATTATTCTAATAATAAAAATAAAATCTAAATAAATTAAATCAAATTTAATTTATCTTGATGTAGGGTAATCCTATTATCCGTTGATCTTCCTATAAGCAGCGGAAGGTTCTGGATCTAGCCACGCAAGTGCTTGGCCTCTACCAGTATCCACTCAAGCTGGATCTGGAGATCCTCTTCTTCTCTATCACATCTCTAAAAATTAGATATGGATCTGATCTGGAGGGTCTTCAAAACACCTTTTGAAGATCATCAGTTATCCTTTGCAGCAGCACAACCTTCAAGCTTTCTGTCATCTTTCTCTCATCTGGATTGCACCAACTAAGATCCCAAATTTCTTTGGGTGTGGAGAGGCAGCTTTGGGGCATGGGAATTTCAATTCAATTTCAGATGCTCCTTGAGTTGGGCGCAGGATCTTATTTATAGACTATGCATGATCCAACTCCTCTTCTTCCCAACCAATCACAACCCTTTATAAAATCAGATCTAGATCTGATTGATGGGAATGGAGTCCCTTGGATTCCTTCTTAGATGGTGCCTAAGACCAGTCAAACTTGATTCTTAGGAGAAGTCTAATCAGAATCCAAAAGGGAGATGGAGTCCTTATCCAACAGGGACTCCTGGGTGCCTCCTGCTTGGGCACATGCCAAGGGTGGCGTGCGCCCTCCTCCTTGCTAGGTTCTGGCAGGGGGACAGGCCCCCACCAGCTCTCTAATAGGTGCATGACACATGGACAAAAGTCATTGTGTCAATGGTCAACATTTGATCAGTTAAAGGTCAACTTTTGACCAAAGTCAAAGGACGAGAAATGGTAGGTGACCAAAAATGGCAAGTATTGTCTTAAAATAAGACAACCCTTTTCTGAGCTGGACAGGCTCCAGTCAGACCAAGTCAAGGCCTTTGATTGAGCACAAACTCCTTTAGCTCAGTAAGGACAACTATTTATGATTGTAAAAGAAGAACGTTAGGTTCAATTGAGTGCTAGCACGATTTTCTTGAACCTAATTGAATCTCATTCAGATCAATTGAATTGGATTAGTTCAATTGATGATTACCAGATTCAAATCCTTATTTGTGTGACCCAGTTAGGTTCAGTTCTGTATGGTAATGGGATATGTCATGATCTCTATCATCTACATCATCGAAACTCCTTTCGATGGATCAGAACTCTTCTAATTCGAACAGCTAGAATGATCGATCATCTAAATCATTTTAATTGCTCCCAAAATCCACCAGTGATACCTAGTAGTATATGGTGGCAACCCATCAGAGCTAAATGCAAACCTCTTGGTGCAGCTACCTGTGTGATTAAGTTCTTCTATCTTGAGCCCCGATCAGATTAGGGTTTAAGGTGAACTCGTCAAACCCTAGTCTCTGTCATATGATGTAATCATTCGATTCAAGTCCGATGTGAAAACCTAAATAGAAACTCTTTCTATTATTTCACTCTACCATGGCCATGGGCTTCTGGACTTGATTCTCATGATCATCATAGGGCTGCTCCTCTACCACCGAGGTAGATAGATTCCATCTTGATGCGATCTAGTTCCTACAATGAACATGCTATAGCCAACATACACCTCAGGATTCCGTATGGCTAGGAGATCGAGTTATGGTATAGTCAAACTATAACACCCTCAAGGTGAACTATCTGATGCACCTCAGGTCAAAGAACCAGACACACCACTGCAGCATCGAGTCAGTCATTGACGAGAAGGTAGACTTCCTAATGACTACTCGAGGTGGTCACGCTCAGTGCCCTCATTCTCTAACGAGTATCTGTACTCTCGTTTTGGTGTCTCCACACCGTAGACTCAAGACTCATCTACTAAAGAGAAGCGATTGTACACCAACCTTCCAGATCAATCACCATCCTCATGATGATCCTATGGTCGGGAGCATTTTATGAGTTAATAATGATTATTCATATCTTAAATTTTCAACTCTTGAAAATATGAATTATCATTACCATTAACTCAAAGGATGTATCACAGACACTAAATACACATATATGATAGAAAATAACCCATTTTATTGATTTTAGTCAAAATTATAATTTTGCCCCTAGAAGTGTATTACAAGTGTCAGCCAATTCTGGCTTCTAGGGCACATATATCTAACAATCTCCCACTTATCCTAAAGCCAATTGGCTACAAGTCTAAGTCCCATCTTCTCAAGGTGGGCTTCGATCTTCTGCTGGCCCAACGGCTTTGTAAGCGGGTCTGCCACATTTTCTATGGAGTCAACTCTCTTGACCTCGACATAACCCTTCTTGAGGTAATCGCGGATGAGGTGGTATCGCCGCTCAATGTGCTTGGATTTTTGGTGAGACCTTGGCTCCTTAGCAAGGGCTATGGCGCCATTATTATCGCAGTATAGAGGAATGGCATCTGATGGCATTACTCTAATTTCTGCAGCAAACTTTTTGTACCAGAATGCTTCCTTCGCAGCCTCT
>QRFJ01001043.1:240254-279418 GCA_006176705.1 Cocos nucifera
AGAGCTTGAGAAGCTCGGTTTGATAAGACTAATGAAAGTTAGAACTAAGTAATCTTGCACACCAGGTAAAATATTCGATTTAGAGAAGTGATATTCTGCAATCCATTGGAACTAAATCGATGCTATTATGTTGGCCGTTAAAAATTCATTCAATGATAAATGTCACATGCACCATAACTATCTAGGATATTTCTTTGTTTTTGAAATTAATATTAGAGAGACTAGTGATTTGGAATTTGTCACCATAATTTTACATATGATATAGGTCTAAAAGGAGGCTCAGGTTTGAAGAAATATGCTGGCGGAATGGACTTCTTTTCAAAAAAAAAGTTCTTATGAAAAAGAAAAAAAGTCTGTGAAAAAAGCAGAAAGGTGGAAGGAGCAAAGAAGAAGAAGGCAGAACCGAAGATGAAAGCCGCTGCTAAAGAAAAGTGTTTCCATTGCAACAGCGATGGCCACTGGAAGTGGAATTGCCCTACTTACCTGGCCACCCTGAAGAACAAGAAGGAAGGTCCTTCTGGAGGTATGCTCATTATTGAGTCTAACCTTATCGTTTCTCTGCATCCAGTTGGGTGCTTGACTCTGGTTCTAGTGCTCATCTGTGCACTTTCATGCAGCATCCTGAGGATAGCAGGAGGCTGAGGGATGGAGACATGATCCTATGCATCGGTAATGGAGCAAGGGTTGTTGTAGTGGCGGTGGGAACATATCCTCTTCGATTACCATCTGGTTTAGACTTAGTTTTGAAAGACTGTTATTATGTGCCTGCAGCTGCAGAAATTTAATTTCTATTTCATGCTTAGCACTAGAAGGCCATGTGATTACCTTCTTTAAGGACCATTGTAACATTCTTTATGAAATAAATAAAATTGCAAATGGTTTTCTTGTTAACTTTCTTTTTTAGCTACATATTGATGTACCTATTCTAACTATCGAGCAAAACGTGAATGCCAAACAACCTAGGGATAGTCCAAATGATAGATATCTATAGCATCTTAGATTAGGTCAAATAGTAGAAGATAGGATCAACAAATTAGAAAAAAATGGGCCATTGAGTCCATTGACTTTCGAGTCATATCCAACTTGTGAATCTTGTCTCCAAGGCAAAATGACCAAACTCCCTTTTGTAGGACATGGGGAAAGGGCCACAGATCTTCTTGCCCTAGTACATACTGATGTGTGCGATCCATTTGATGTGTCGGCTAAAGGCAATTTTATCTACTTTATTATCTTTACCGATGATCTATCTAGGTATGGATATGTGTACCTTATGAGACACGAGTCTGAAGCTTTTGAAAAGTTCAAGGAATTCAGACATGAAGTAGAAAAAGAAACCAAAAAATCTATTAAGGTTCTTCGATCAGATCAAGAAGGTGAATACCTTAGCTGGGAATTCCTAGACTATCTCAAGAAAAATGGCATAGTCTCTCAATGGACTCCATCAGGAACACCTCAACTCAATGGAGTTTCAGAATGGAGAAATCGGACCCTATTAGATATAGTTCGATCCATGATGAGCTTCACAGACCTCCCGATTTTCTTTGGGGATACTCATTGTTAACTTTAATTTATCTACTGAATAGGGTTTCCTCTAAGACCATTCCTACCACACCTATGAGATATGGCACGGTAAGAAACCAAGTCTGAGTTACCTCAGAATTTGGGGTTGTCCGGCGCATGTCAAAAGACAATAAGCGAACAAGTTAGAGTTTAGATCCTTCAGAGCTCGATTCATAGGATATCCTAAAGAGTCATTAGGATACTATTTCTACATTCCAGAAAACCACAATGTGATTATGAGTCGACTTGCCATCTTGCTTGAAAAATAGTTTATTCAAGACGGCGGCATTGGAAAGCAGATTAAGCTAGATGAGAAAGTCTCATAAGTACAATGAGCTAAGGACCAATTGAAACCAAATCAGATTGAGCCAATAAGAACACTACCTCCTCCACCTCGTAGATCGGAAAGAGTTTTCTATCCCCCTGAAAGATACTTGGGTATTATTTAAGAAGAAGTAGAGAAAATGTTCCTCGTAGGTAATGGTGCTCATGGTGATGATCCCAAAACCTACAATGAGTCGATATCAGATATCGACTTCGAGAAATGGTTAGAGGCAATGCAGTCAGAAATTGACTCGATGCTCTCAAACCAAGTCTGGATCTTGGTAGATCCACCAGAAGGTATAGTACCTATTGGGTGTAAATGGATCTTCAAGAGAAAGATTGGTGCAGATGGGAATATGGAGACATTCAAGGCTAGACTAGTGGCAAAAGATTATAGTCAACGTGAAGGCATTGATAATCAGGATACCTTTTCCCTAGTGGCTATGCTAAAATCCATCTGGACATTGCTTGCCATTGCAGCCTATTTTCATTATGAAATATGGCAAATGGATGTGAAAACGACATTCTTGAATGAATATCTTGAGGAAGATATCTATATCGAATAGCCGCTAGGTTTCACATCCAGTGATACTGATCACAAGGTTTGCAAGCTGCAAAGGTCCATATATGGACTTAAGCAAGCATCTCAGAGCTGGAACACTCATTTCAATGATGTGATTAAATATTTGGTTTCATCAAAAATGAAGAGGAATCGTGTATCTTCAAAAAGGTCAGTGGGAGCGCTGTTGTCTTCCTCGTATTGTACATGGATGACATCCTTCTTATTGGGAATGATATTCTCATGATGACAATAGTCAAATTATGGTTGTCCAAGGAATTCTCCATGAAAGACCTTGGTGAAGCATCCTTTATTCTAGGAAATAAGGTCTATAGGGATAGACCGAATAGGATGCTAGGACATTCACAGAAGATGTACACAGAGGAAGTACTAAAGAGGTTTAGTATGAAAAACTCTAAGAGGGGATTAATACCCTTTAGACATGGTATTCATCTTTCCAAGAAGATGTGCCCTAGCACACCTGAGGAAATAGAATGCATGAGCAAGATCCCTTATGCTTCTGCAATAGGAGCCTCATGTATGCCATGCTATGTACATGACTTGATATAGACCATGCTGTGAGAGTCACAAGCAGATATCAGTGAAATCCAGATGAAGAATACTGGACTTTTGTGAAATGTATCCTTAAGTACTTGAGAAGAACTAAGGATATGATGTTGGTCTTTGGCAATGGAGAACTCCAAGTCCAGGGATACACAGACTCGGATTTCATGTCCGATGTAGATGATCGAAAGTCAACATCTGGGAGTCTATTTGTGTGCAATGGTGGTGCTGTCAGCTGAAAGAGTTCCAAGCAAATCGTGATTGCAGATTCTACCATGGAAAGCAGAATATATCGCTGGCATACTCCTTCGCAGCCTCTGATGCAGCGATATATTCTGCTTCCATGGTGGAATCTGCTATCACGATTTGCTTGGAACTCTTTCAGCTGACAGCACCACCATTGCACACAAACAGACTCCCAGATGTCGACTTTCGATCATCTACATCGGACATGAAATCCGAGTCTGTGTATCCCTGGACTTGGAGTTCTCCATTACCAAAGACCAACATCATATCCTTAGTTCTTCTCAAGTACTTAAGGATACATTTCACAGAAGTCCAGTGTTCTTCATCCTGGATTTGACTGATATCTGCTTGTGACACTCACAGCATGGGCTATATCAGGTCGTGTACATAGCATGGCATACATGAGGCTCCCTATTGCAGAAGCATAAGGGATCTTGCTCATGCATTCTATTTCCTCAGGTGTGCTAGGGCACATCTTCTTGGAAAGATGAATACCATGTCTGAAGGGTATTAATCCCCTCTTAGAGTTTTTCCATACTAAACCTCTTTAGTACTTCCTCTATGTACATCTTCTGTGAATGTCCTAGCATCCTATTCGGTCTATCCCTATAGACCTTAATTCCTAGAATAAAGGATGCTTCACCTAGGTCTTTCATGGAGAATTCCTTGGACAACCATAATTTGACTATTGTCATCATGAGGAATATCATTCCCAATAAGGAGGATGTCATCCACGTACAATACGAGGAAGACAACAGCGCTCCCACTGACCTTTTTGAAGATACACGGTTCCTCTTCATTTTTGATGAAACCAAACTTTTTGATCACATCATTGAAATGAGTGTTCCAGCTCCGAGATGCTTGCTTAAGTCCATATATGGACCTTTGCAGCTTGCAAACCTTGTGATCAGTATCACTGGATGTGAAACCTAGCGGCTGTTCCATATAGATATCTTCCTCAAGATATCCATTTAAGAATGTCCGTTTTCACATCCATTTGCCATATTTCATAATCGAAATAGGCTGCAATGGCAAGCAATGTGCGGATGGATTTTAGCATAGCCACTGGGGAAAAGGTATCCTGATAGTCAATGCCTTCACGTTGACTATAATCCTTTTGCCACTAGTCTAGCCTTGAATGTCTCCACATTTCCCATCTGCACCAATCTTTCTCTTGAAGATCCATTTACACCCAATAGGTACTATACCTTCTGGTGGATCTACCAAGGTCCAGACTTGGTTTGAGTGCATCGAGTCAATTTCTGACTGCATTGCCTCTAGCCATTTCTCGGAGTCGATATCTGATATCGCCTCATTGTAGGTTTTGGGATCATCACCATGAGCACCATTACCTACGAGGAACATTTTCCTCTACTTCCTCTGAAATAATACCTAAGTATCTTTCAGGGGGATGGAAAACTCTTTCCGATCTACGAGGTGGAGGAGGTAGTGTTCTTATTGGCTCAACCTGATTTGGTTCCAATTGGTCCTTAGCTCGTTGTACTTGTGAGACTTTCTCATCAAGCTTAATCTGCTTTCCAATGCCGCTATCTTGAATAAACTATTTTTCAAGAAAGATGGCATGTCGACTCACAATCACATTGTGGTCTTCTGGAATGTAGAAATAGTATCCTAATGACTCTTTAGGATATCCTATGAATCGAGCTCTGAAGGACCTAAACTCTAACTTGTCCGCTTGTTGTCTTTTGACATGAGCCGGACAACCCCAAATTCTGAGATGACTCAGACTTGGTTTCTTACCGTGCCATATCTCATACGGTGTGGTAGGAACGGTCTTAGAGGAAACCCTATTCAGTAGATAAATTGAAGTTAACAATGAATGTCCCCAAAGAAAATCAGGGAGGTCTGTGAAGCTCATCATGGATCGAACCATATCCAATAGAGTCCGATTTCTCCATTCTGAAACTCCATTGAGTTGAGGTGTTCCTGGTGGAGTCCATTGAGAGACTATGCCATTTTTCTTGAGATAGTCTAGGAATTCCCGGCTAAGGTATTCACCTCCTCGATCTGATCGAAGAACCTTAATGGATTTTTTAGTTTATTTTTCTACTTCATGTCTGAATTCTTTGAACTTTTCAAAAGCTTCAGACTTGTGTCTCATAAGATACACATACCCATACCTAGATAGATCATCGGTAAAGATAATGAAGTAGACAAAATTGCCTCTAGCCGGCACATCAAATGGGCCGCACACATCAGTATGTACTAGGGCAAGGAGATCTGTGGCCCTTTCCCCATGTCCTAACAAAAGGGAGTTTGGTCATTTTGCCTTGAGACAAGATTCACAAGTTGGATATGACTCGAAAGTCAATGGACTCAATAGCCCATTTTTCTCTAATTTGTTGATCCTATCTTCTGCTATATGACCTAATCTTAGGTGCCATAGATATCTATCATTTGGACTATCCCTAGGTCGTTTGGCATTCACGTTTTGCTCGATAGTTAGAATAGGTACATCAATATGTAGCTGATAAAGAACGTTAATAAGAAAACCATTTGCAATTTTATTTCTTTCATAAAGAATGTTACAATGGTCCTTAAAGAAGGTAATCACATAGCCTTCTAGTGCTAAGCATGAAATAGAAATCAAATTTCTGCTAGCTGCAGGCACATAATAACAGTCTTTCAAAACTAAGTCTAAACCAGATGGTAATCGAAGAGGATATGTTCCCACCGCCACTACAGCAACTCTTGCTCCATTACCGATGCATAGGATCATGTCTCCATCCCTCAGCCTCCTGCTATCCTCAAGATCCTGCATGAAAGTGCACAGATGAGCACTAGAACCAGAGTCAAGCACCCAACTGGATGCAGAAGAAACGATAAGGTTAGACTCAATAATGAGCATACCTCCAGAAGGACCTTCCTTCTTGTTCTTCAGGGTGGCCAGGTAAGTAGGGCAGTTCCACTTCCAGTGGCCATCGCTGTTGCAATGGAAACACTTTTCTTTAGCAGCGGCTTTCATCTTCGGCTCTGCCTTCTTCTTCTTTGCTCCTTCCACCTTCTGCTTTTTCACAGACTTTTTTTTCTTTTCATAAGACTTTCTTTTGAAAGAAGTCCATTCCATAGCAAGAACTGAGCCTTTAGAACCTTTCATAGAAAGCTCAGTGGTGACCAGCATATTCATTAATTCGGCCAAGAATTTTGAAGTTTATGCATGTGGTAATTCATGATGAATTGCCCATATGCATTAGTCAAGGATTGCAGAATAATATCATTCTGCAGATCCAAGTCTAACTTCAACCGAGCTTCTCAAGCTCTTCCATGTTCTTGATCATCATTAGATAGTGATCTTGGACTGACTGCCCATCATGCATCTTAGCCTTAAAAAGTCATTTCATGACTTGATACTTGGCTGTGCAACTCTATTCACCAAACATCTCTTGCAGGTGAGCCAACATTTGGCAAGTAGTCCTGATATCTTCATGTTGGTGCTAGAGCTCATCAGACATCGAGCCCAACATGTAATATCTAGCCTTATTATCTTCGTCTATCCATTTTTTTTAGAGACACTCTCTATTCAATGGATGGATGAGCTGGTAAGGTAGGAGGGTCCTGATCTAATACATAGGTTAACTTCTTGGAATCCAAAATAATTTTATAGTTCTTAAGCCAATCTTTATAATTGGATCCGGTCAGTCTATGTCTGTCCAGGATACGGGCCAATGGATTGGATGCAGACATTTTCCTGTAGAGAGTCAAAGATTCTAGTTAGATACTGTAATTATGACTTGACCACTGATTATTGAAGGGAAATCCTGATTTCCCGGTCCAGGTTCGTCCAGATCTGATTAGATCAAGAGATATATTTCAAAAATTTTCTCTTGACCTTAATCAGATCTTGATATGTTTCAGATCTGATTCTTATTATTTTAATAAATAAAATAAAATAAGATAAATTAAATCAAATTTAATTTACCTGATTTGGGTAATCCTATTACCCTGTAGATGATCCTGATTGCAGCGGAAGGTTCTGGATCTTAGCCACGCAAGCGCCTGGCCTCTACCGGTATCCACTCGGGTTGGATCTGGAGATCCTCTTCTTCTCTATCACACCTCCAAAAATCAGATCTGGATCTGATCTGGAGGATCTTCAAAACTCTTTTGAAGATCTGCAGTCGTCCTTTTGCAGCAGCGCAGCCTTCTTGCTTTTGATCGCCTTTCCTTGATCTGAATCGCACCAACCTAAGTCCAAAACTCCTTTTGGACGTGGAGAGCAAGGGGAGAAGAGACTATTGGCATGGAGAAGGAGGGGAGAGGCAGCCTTGGGGCATGGGGTTTCTCAATCTGAATTCACTTTAATTAGGGTTGGGCGCAGGGTCTTATTTATAGACCTCTTGTGATCCAACTCCTCTTCCTTCCCAACCAATCACAACCCTTTGTGAAATCAGATCTAAATCTGATTGGTTGGGAATAGAGACCCCTGGATTCCTCCTTAGAGGGCGCCTAAGACCAGTCAAACTTGGATTCTTAGTAGAACTCTGAATTGGAATCCAAAAAGGGAGGTGGAGTCCTTGTCCAACAAGGACTCCTAGGCGCCTCCTAACTTGGGCTCACGCCACCCTTGGCGTGCGCCCTTCTCCTTGCCAGGTTCTGGCAGGGGGACAGGCCCCCACCAGCTCTCCAATAGGTGCATGACATGTGGTCAAAAGTCAAAGTGTCAATGGTCAACGTTTGACCAGTCAAAGGTAGACTTTTGACCAAAGTCAAAGAACAAGAAATGGCAGGTGACCAAAAATGGCAGGTAATGTCTTACAAAATAAGACAACCTATTTCTGACTTGGACAACCTCCAGTCAGACCATATGAAGGCCTCTGATTGAGCACAAACTCCTTTGGCTCAGTCAGGACAACTTATTTATGATAGTAAAAGAAGAACGTTAGGTTCAATCGAGTGCTAGCACGATTTCCTTGAACCTAATTGAATCTCATTCAGATCAATTGAACTAGATCAGTTCAATTGATGATCACCAGATTCAAACCCTTGTTTGTGTGACCCAGTTAGGTTCAGTTCTGTATGGTAATGGGATATGTCATGATCTCTATCATCGACATCATCGAAACTCCTTTCGATGGATCAGAACTCTTCTGATTCGAACAGCTAGAATGATCGATCATCTAAATCATTCTAATTGCTCCCAAAATCCACCAGTGACACCTAGCAGTATATGGTGGCAACCATCAGAGCTGAATGCGAACCTCTTGGTGCAGCTACCTGTGTGATTAAGTTCTTCTATCTTGAGCCCCGATCAGATTAGGGTTAAGGTGAACTCGTCAAACCCTAGTCTCTGTCATATGATGTAATCATTCGATTCGAGTCCAATGTGAAAATCTAAATAGAAACTCTTTCTATTATTTCACTCTACCATGGCCATGGATTTCTGGACTTGATTCTCATGATCATCATAGGGCTGCTCCTCTACCACCGAGGTAGATAGATTCCATCTTGATGCAATCCAGTTCCTACAATGAACATGCTATAGCCAACATACACCTCAGGGTTCCATATGGCTAGGAGACCGAGTAATGGTGTAGTCAAACTATAACACCCTCAAGGTGAACTGCCGATGCATCTCAGGTCAAAGAACCAGACACACTACTGCAGCATCGAGTCAGTCATTGACGAGAAGGTAGACTTCCTAATGACTACTCGAGGTGGTCACGCTCAGTGCCCTCGTTCTCTAACGAGTACCTGTACTCTCGCTCCGGTGTCTCCACACCGTAGACTCAAGACTCATCTACTAAAGAGAAGCGATTGTACACCAACCTTCCGGATCAATCACCATCCTCGTGATGATCCTATGGTCGGGAGCATGTTTATGAGTTAATAATGATTATTCATGTCTTAAATTTTCAACTCTTGAAAATATGAATTATCATTACCATTAACTCAAAGGATGTATCACAGACACTAAATACACATATGTGATAGAAAATAACCCATTTTATTGATTATAGTCAAAATTATAATTTTGCCCCTAGAAGTGTATTACAAGTGTCAGCCAATTCTGGCTTCTAGGGCACATATATCTGTAGAGATGCAAAAATCTCCATGATTAATGATTTCTAGTGGGTGGTGCGGTCTCACCAACTGACTCATCACCTCACCTAACAGTTATTGGTGATGGGTTAGCCAATGAGTGAACAACTCTTGTTCAATGATTCTCTAATCATGGTGCACCCAAACTTGGTCTCTAATTCATGAATCTCACCGTATCTGAAATATTGATCCACTCCTTAGTTAAGTCAGACCCACCATTTGCACAGACTGGATTCCTAATTGAGTCTCTCACCGTATCCAAAATATTGAGCCCAACTCATCCTCCAGCCCATAGCATCCAATGCCTAATAGACATGGTTGCATCTTTTCGGTGCAACTGAGCCACTGTATCCAGCCGAGAACAATCAACCCCGGGAAAGGGCCCGCACATCTACAATGGTGGAAGACCTCAGACTTAATCTTTTCTTAGGAAGAATTGATTCAGGTCTCATTAAACTAGACTTGTCATAGTCATAACAATTATGACTAACCTAGTGGCATGGGTTAGCTCGGATTATTGACCACCTCAGATCAGAACTGTGTCAACAGATATGGCCAGGTAAGTGAGATCGGTGGAAGGAATATGCCATTAACTCGTACAAGAATGCATTCAGGTCGAGTAGCTTCCAATTAAAAATCAGTCGATCGTATGTGCCAAACTTACCTTAGACACCAAATTATTGAGCCAGAACCAATTGGGTTAGCCTACAATCCAGACTCTAACCTCTGAGCCTAATTAGGTCTTGCTTGATCGTGACTCGATCTTGACCCAGACTTAATCCTATTAGGCTGGTCAATTTAAGCATTGTTGATCCCATCTAACCAACTCTTGATTCGGTTTGATCAACCGCTTAGACCTAATTGAGCTACCCAAGCCCGAACCCAGTATTATGAATATGTCTTAGATCTGAAATTCTCAATTTTAGACCTAATTAATATTCCATAATCTTAATTTTTAATTAAGTAGGGTTCATAAATAAAATATGCACAATAAATCCTAGGGTTTCAGGATCTAGGGTTTTGCAGAAAGTAAGTTTTGGGTTTCTGATTAAGGACGAACACGCAGCACCCCTACACATCATAAGAACACCCCATCGGATGGAAGGAGAGGGCCTTTAAATCCTTCTTCATTCTTATGACCGGACGGCCAAGAGGAACGCCTTAATCAGGAACATGTAAATACTACAAAATAGTTTTAGATCTATATCATATATCTCATATACAAATTAGATCTAATCATGGCATATTTTGCATACATCTCATGTATCGAATCATGCATATTTTCAGATCTAAATTATCTCATAATAATCTAAAAAATTAGATTTAAATTGATCTAATCAAAATAAACTTCTAATCTAGACAACTTATGTAGAACTATTCTACAACTAGTCTAGACATGCATCAATCATATCTCATATGATGTTTAAAATTAAATAATTTTTATTTGCTATTTTTTAGATGTTATTATAATAATTATAATATCAAAAAATAGTAAATAAATAGATCTAAAATATGATTTAATCAAATTAAATTGAAAAACATGCAAGACTATTCTATAGAACTATTCTATTTTAGAACTAGTCATGCATATTTTCTAATCTTAGATCCAAATTATTTAATTTTAATTTTTTCTAATTTTAGATCTGATCACATCTCATGTGACATCTGAAAATCACTTATTTTTTAATTAAAATAAATTTAAAATCAGATCTAAATACTTTTAGAACCTTGGCTCTGATACCAGTTGAAGGAAAATCCTGATTTTTCCCGGTCCAGGTTCGTTCAGATCTGATCAGATCAAGAGATATATTTCAAAAATTTTTTCTTTGATCTAATCAGATCTTGAGATATTTTAGATCTAATTCTTATTATTTTAATAATAAAAATAAAATTAAATAAATTAAATCAAATTTAATTTACCTTGATGTGGGTAATCCTATTACCCATTGATGATCCTGTAAGCAGCGGAAGGTTCTGGATCTAGCCATGCGCAAGTGCCTGGCCTCTACCGGTATCCACTCAGGCTGGATCTGGAGATCCTCTTCTTCTCTATCACATCTCCAAAAATTAGATCTGGATCTGATCTGGAGGATCTTCAAAACTCCTTTTGAAGATCAGCAGTTGTCCTTTGCAGCAGCGCAGCCTTCTAGCTTTCATCGCCTTTCTCTTGATCTGGATTGCACCAACCAAGAATCCAAAACTCTTTTGGATGTGGAGAGGAGAGGGAGAAGATGGGTTTGGCATGGAGGAGGAGAGGGAGAGGCAGCCTTGGGGCATGGGGAAATCTCAATCATTACTCTTTGAGTTGGGCGCAGGGTCTTATTTATAGACTATGCTGTGATCCAACTCCTCTTCTTCCCAACCAATCACAACCCTTTGTGAAATCAGATCTAAATCTGATTGGTGGGAATAGAGTCCCCTTGGATTCCTCCTTAGATGGGTGCCTAAGACCAGTCAAAGTTGGTTCTTAGGAGAACTCTAATTGGAATCCAAAAAGGAGATGGAGTCCCTATCCAACAGGGACTCCTGGGCGCCTCCAGCTTGGGCACACGCCAAGGGTGGCGTGCGCCCTCCTCCTTGCCAGGTTCTGGTAGGGGGACAGGCCCCCACCAGCTCTCCAATAGGTGCATGACACATGTGACAAAAGTCAAAGTGTCAATGGTCAACATTTGACCAGTCAAAGGTCAACTTTTGACCAAAGTCAAAGGACGAGAAATGGCAGGTGACCAAAAATGGCAGGTAATTGTCTTACAAAATAAGACAACCCTTTTCTGACCTTGGACAAGCTCCAGTCAGACCAAGTGAAGGCCTCTGATTGAGCACAAACTCCTTTGGCTCAGTCAGGACAACTATTTATGATAGTAAAAGAAGAACGTTAGGTTCAATCGAGTGCTAGCACGATTTTCTTGAACCTAATTGAATCTCATTCAGATCAATTGAACTAGGATCAGTTCAATTGATGATCACCAGATTCAAACCCTTATTTGTGTGACCCAGTTAGGTTCAGTTCTGTATGGTAATGGGATATGTCATGATCTCTATCATCGACATCATCGAAACTCCTTTCGATGGATCAGAACTCTTCTGATTCGAACAGCTAGAATGATCGATCATCTAAATCATTCTAATTGCTCCCAAAATCCACCAGTGACACCTAGCAGTATATGGTGGCAACCATCAGAGCTGAATGCGAACCTCTTGGTGCAGCTACCTGTGTGATTAAGTTCTTCTATCTTGAGCCCCGATCAGATTAGGGTTAAGGTGAACTCGTCAAACCCTAGTCTCTGTCATATGATGTAATCATTCGATTCAAGTCCGATGTGAAAACCTAAATAGAAACTCTTTCTATTATTTCACTCTGCCATGGCCATGGGCTTCTGGACTTGATTCTCATGATCATCATAGGGCTGCTCCTCTACCACCGAGGTAGATAGATTCCATCTTGATGCAATCCAGTTCCTACAATGAACATGCTATAGCCAACATACACCTCAGGGTTCCATATGGCTAGGAGACCGAGTAATGGTGTAGTCAAACTATAACACCCTCAAGGTGAACTGTCGATGCACCTCAGGTCAAAGAACCAGACACACTACTGCAGCATCGAGTCAGTCATTGACGAGAAGGTAGACTTCCTAATGACTACTCGAGGTGGTCACGCTCAGTGCCCTCGTTCTCTAACGAGTACCTGTACTCTCGCTTCGGTGTCTCCACACCGTTGACTCAAGACTCATCTACTAAAGAGAAGCGATTGTACACCAACCTTATGGATCAATCACCATCCTTGTGATGATCCTATGGTCGGGAGCATTTAATGAGTTAATAATGATTATTCATGTCTTAAATTTTCAACTCTTGAAAATATAAATTATCATTATCATTAGCTCAAAAGATGTATCACAGATACTAAATACACATATGTGATAGAAAATAACCCATTTTATTGATTTTAGTCAAAATTATAATTTTGTCTCTAGAAGTTTATTACAAGTGTTAGCCAATTCTAGCTTCTAGGGCACATATATCTAACATATCATAGATAGCTTTTGGTTTATTTAAGACCATTTTTAATTTTTTAGAACTACATGTGAACTTATCAACCAATGATTTTAGCATTTGAACTTTCTTTCTCAATGTAGCATTTTTCTCTACTAAAATCTTATTTCTTTGTTGGATTTCATCTTTTTCTTGGATAAGGTATCACATGTTATTTTCAAATTTTTTTTTTACTAAAAATCTTTTTAAATTTTTTTATTAGGTCGTAAAAGGCATCTTGTAGTTCATCAAAAAAATATTCTTAAGTGATTTTGGTGTTTACCTCATTTTCTTGTGCCATGAAATACAGGTTCACGACATCTTCAGATTCTTCATCGGAAATAGATTTGTCACTGTCGCTCCACATTACAATCATTGCTTTGTTTTTGGCCTTCTTGCTATTATTCTTTAAGTTGGGATAGTCAGCCTTAAAATGTCCAAGTCTTTTGCACTCAAAGCATAAAGGTAGTTTCCTTTCTTTATCCTTGTCCTTGCTTGTTTCACCTCTATTAAAGGATTTCTTCTTGAAGCCTTGCTTTCTTCTTCTTATGAACTTCTTAAACTTTCCTATAATCAGTGCTATATCCTCATCTTCTTCATCTTCATCCATTAACTCATCTTCTTCTTCATCAATTATAGTAAATTTGAGGGCTATGGTTCACTTCTTTTTTCCTTCATCTTCATTATGCTACTTTATAGTGATTTCATGGGTCATCAGCGATCCAATTAGCTCTTCTAAGGGTAGCTTATTCAAGTCTTTAGCCGCTTGAATTGAAGTGACCTTTTCCTCCCATGACTTCGACAAAGATCTAAGGATTTTTCTTACCAAATCACTGTTAGAATAAATCTTTCCAAGACTTTTTACATCATTAGTTATATCAGTGAAATGAGTGAACATTTCTATGATTGATTCAGTGGATTCCATTTTAAAAAACTCATATTAGTGCACTGGCATGTTAATCTTAGATTCCTCAACTTGGTTTATGCCCTCATAAGTGACTTCAAGCATATCTCAAATTTTTTTTGTAGAATTGCAAGTAGAGATTTGTTTAAACTCATTGGCATCTAAGGCACAATATAAAACATTCATAGCCTTGGCATTTAGCTGAATTGATCTCTTATCTTCCTCACTCCAATCATTTTCAGGTTTGGGTGTGCTAATGCCATCAACTACAACAGTGGGTGTGTGTGGCCCATTGATTATGAGACTCCACATATCATAATCAAGAGCTTGAATGAAGATTCTTATGCATGCTTTCCAATATGTGTAGTTTGTGCCATTGAAAAGTGGTGGTCTATTGGTGGATTGCCCTTTGGCGAGTGAACCTCCTAATTACATTATCATGATCTTTATCTCTTGATGGTTAGATCAGTGCTAGCTGAGAACTAAGCTCAAATACCATTTGTTGCCTAGCTAGAAAATCGAAGAGGGGGGGAGCGGGGTAAATTGGGTTATTAAAACTTTTAGCAAATTTAGTGAGTGATATGCAAAGTAAATAAAGGATTGTGCATAACAAAAAGTTACTAAGCATTAGAAGAAAAGACCAACACACAAGAGGAGTAGCACACACACAAGCACAATGAATTTATAGTGGTTTGGTGCACTTCCAGCACCTACATTCACTCCCTAAGCGATCCCTTAGGAATTTTTACTATAATCACTGGATTACAACATGTTTGTTTTCACTGAGCTCATAAACAAAACCAATTGATTTTATCTAGGCCAACCAATCAAAACTTTTATAAGCCTTCAACCTAAGGCTCCTTTAAATTAAAGTAAGTTTGATACAACAATAACCCTTCAAGTTTCAGCCCCAGTTGAAACTTTTACACCAAATTTGATAAAGAAGTAAATACAACATTGTAAAACCCTAATTTAGTTTGGATAGTTGTTGCTATAGCTTTTCTTCTTGAGGATGCTTTGAATGTTTCTAATAAATGCTCTCTTTCCTCTTTGAATGCATGATAGAAATACGATGTTGTCGTTAAGATACCATGTTTATCAGTTTAATCCGACTTCTTAAAATAATTAAAAATACGTAGATAGCAGTGAGTCGGATCGAATCCATAGGAAAGGTAGTATTTTTAGATTTAAAATCTTTATTTTTTTTTTAAAAAAAAGAAAAGGATTTGGAAATAGAATTTGAAGTTGGAAATTAAAATTTCAAAGTAGAAATTAAATTATGTAGAAAAATAAACTTGGTACTAAGATCTACTAGTTAGATCTTAGCATCTACCTACAGAAAAATAAAAAGCAATAATTAAAATATAGAAGTTAAATTATAATAAAAATAAAAAGCTAATATTAAAATGCAATAAAATTTTTTTTATTAATTAAAATTTTATAATTTAAATATATAAAATTAAAAAATAAAATAAAATAAAATAGCCTGATTTCTGATCTTGGATCGACATGGGTGGAAAGATGGTGTAGAAGCCCAGCTTTTTCTCTCAACACTAGTTGCATCAAAGCAGCCATTAACCTAGAGCCTAGCTTCATCCTTTACCAAAGCTTCACCTTGATTGGAGCTATTGATTTCTGGAGGCCTGGGGATCCTTAAATAGATGTTGGAGGGCTAGAGGATTTTCTTCTGGGCAATGTGGGACTAAGGGCCTCATTCATCATCAAAATATGAAGAAATTCAAATAAAAATTGGATTAAAAGGAGTCCTGAGTGAATTCTGCTGCTTTGGATGAAATCTGGCCATTGATAAAAATCCAACGGACCAAAAATCATCAAAAATTGAATGTGTATCAGCCCAGATCAGGTTGGATTAAATTCTGATCGTCCGATCATGCCTTGATGGAGGAAATCTGGTCGTTGATCGTGCATCGGGAGTTCTGATCACCATTGAGAGCATTCTGGATGGTTGGATCTTCATCAGTTGGTGTTCTGGTTGTCAGATCATGCTAGATCGCTGATAGAATTTGAATCAAATTCAAAAATAACCACCATCATCCGATCTTGACCGCAATCAACCGCAGCCATCCGATCGTGCAATTACTGTTCCCATGGACCGTGTGGACCGACTGTACTGCACACTGCAACCAATCAGTGCCTACTATTACCGAGTGAAAAGTCCAAAATACCCTATGAACCATGATGGATTTCTGTGGACCCTTTAAGGGTCTAGGTCCGCCACGTGTCGCGTTATGGTTCACCAATTTCTACTGAGCCAGCGGTCCATGCTTGGATTGTGGACTGATTGATGGCTTCAATAGCTGAGTCAGCTGTGACGGCTTGGCTTGGCTTGGTGGCTTGGCTTACGGAGCCAGCTGAGCCATTTTTTTTTATTTAATTCTTTTTATCTTTAGAAATTCATATCTTCTCCGTTTTAGCTCCATTTTGCTTCAAACTTATTTTGTTGTGATAAAAAAAATGAACTCTTTCCATTGATTATAAAATTTTATTTTTTAATTTTTATTATTTTTTAATTAATTTTTTAATTAAAAAATATGAATTTCTTAAAAATTATATATAAATTGATCATAAGTTTTAAAAAATTAATATGAATTAATTGATAAATTAATATTTTTATTGATAAATTTATGGTACTTATTACATCCTCCAACTTTAGCTTTGCTCGTCCTCGAGTAAAGAAAGAATTTAGTTTTAAATATCTTTTAACTTTGAGTTTTGAAATTTACCCAAGCAGTTTTCAAAATGGCCATTGATATTTAGTAGAGCTTAAATGAGACATATCATTGGGACATTAATACTTATCAATAAAAAAATTAAGTAAAGAACATTAAATTTTTCTAAACTTTTTCTAAATTATCCCACCTTTATCTCTGATTTGTCTAAACTTTCATATAGGCAAGTGTATTGCTACTTCTATCCTTCATTTATTGATTTTTATTTTTACATTGCCTACTTTTTGATGTGAATATCATTGCTTACTTAGGCAACGGGATCCGATTACTCGATGGAAAATCAATATATATATTTTTTTTAACATTGTACCATTGTTGAGTGCCTTAACCCATTAAGCTTTCTATTTGATCCATGTAGCGAGTCTTGGGCCAATGACTCCCAAATCAGTTGGTTTTAGGACACTAGGTATAGAATATCCCCTAGGCTTACTACCTCGAATTAAATAGGCTATGAGTTAAGATTAGCTTTACAACAAGTTTCTTTGCCCTTCCTATCTTTTGATGCAAAACTCAATGCTTGCTTAGGCAAAGAGGCCTGGTTACTCAGTGAGAAGTACTTGAAAACTATTTTATTTAATTTTTTTATATGAAAAAATGTATAGTTATCCTACACAAGCCTATAAAAAGTAGACTTTTCTTTGATGCTAGTAGAAAAAATTAGAAATGCTCCAAGAAAAAACTTTTTATGTTCTGAACTTAATTCTTTATTGAATTTTTTTAATACTTGATTCCTCAATATCTCATAGATTCTCTGATCTATGCATTAATTTTCTTTTAAAAATGCTTAGTTTAATTCAATTCTTAAGCATAATCAGGTGTCTAAATACTAAATACTAGCTTTTTTGAGGACTTAAAATTTTAAAATATTTATTTTTCTCTCCTCCAACGTAATTGACATTGTCCTCAATGGAGAAGAGAAAAAAAAAGGGTGTAATAAAGAACATGAAAGAATACACCTGACTATATTTTTGGTCCAGCACATGCCTTTGAAAATTTGGACTCTCCCTCCAACTTATTCAAATTATCCTAAAAAGAAAATAAACTAAAAATATAAATTAGATAAAAACTAAATATTGGGTTGCCTCCCAACAAGCGCTAAGTTTACCATTTTCAGCCAGACACAATGCAGCTTACAATCCTGTGTCGAATATTGGATTGACAAATTTCAATGATTTTGGATTGCCAATCTTAGAAAGTTGATTTATAATCCCATTATTGATATACTCATTGTTAATTTTAGGGACATAATTTGTGATCCCATTCTCAGACCCATGTTTATTAAGAATTTCTCCTATTTGTTCTTCTAAAATACTCATGAATTGTGTTTTTGTTTTAGGAGTTAAATTTGATTCAATGGGTGCTGGAATGGTGACTAAAGGTAGTTTTAATTCTGAAGGTAAATTAATATGATCTTGTTTAAATAACTTCATTGATATTTCATTACATACCTCTTGATTAGAATTCAGCTCTGATGTAATAATTACAAGCAAGGTTTCCTGTGAACCTAAATACTCAAGGAGGGGTTTCAACTCCACTTTGGGTGCCTCTTCTTTTGATGACTCAGGTGATGGTTTAGTCATTTCTATGAATGGTTCAGTAGGAGGCTCAACAGACTCAGCACTCAAGTCCTCTCTAGTTTCATGTATATTTACCTTATTATCCACTTATTTTTCTAATCTCAAGGAATGAATAGTGTTAACTTGATTAACCTGGTATCCTTGTAATGGTCTATCCTTTTGATTCTTGGGGTTGGGTTCAGGTTGGCTAGGTAGCCTACCTTGTTCACGTTCACTTATGGTAGATGCCAGCTGACCAATTTCTAAGTGGGCTATGGTCTGAGAATTTGAATTCAGAATTTGGCCCATGGTTTGCATGAAATTGCTTAAGGTAGCATTAGTGTCAGCATTAGATTTGGCTACGGTTTCTAGGCTTTTCTTTAAAGAACCAAGTTTTTTTTCATTAATATTAAAGCCTGATGGTGGCAAGGTGTTTATCATAGGATTAGGCCTTGGGTTCTGCTGATTGAAACTTGGATCGCCTACATTTGGATTTTGTAACCATGAAAAATTTGGATGAATCCTCCAATCTGGATTGTAAGTGGGTGCATAGGGATTGTTCAACAATCTCTGATATGTGGCATCATTCACTTGTGCACATTCATTATCTAATTGATTCATTGGGAGGGGACATTTCTCAAGGACATGGTTTTGTGCATGATGGATCTGGTGTACAGGGCGAAAGCATGGATTTTAAAGCAAAAAATATGAAATCAAATAAATCAAACCCGAACCCTAGGACCACCTCATTAGCAATTAAGTCATATAACATGCATTTGTAACATAAGAGAAAGTATTAGAACATACCTCTTATCACTAAATCCTAAATTGACCCTGATCACCGATAGCAGTCCATTAGGGTTTCCATCAGGTGCCCATGTGTTCATCCTCCAATGTTGATCCACATAAAGACTTAATCAAGACACCAGCACCTCTGATTTACATATAATTAATGTTTTAATAATAAGAACTTTAACTATAAGGGCAAGACCTTGTTAAGCCTTTATGTCACCTTCCTTGCCTCTCCTTATCTATCTTTATTTTTTCTTTTGTCTTCTTAATTTTTCTTCCTAATCTCTTAGTCCTAAGATGACTTCTTGTCCCTATAATGATAAGGTCTAGACAAGAGCAGGGAAGAAAGAAAATTGGACAAAAAGAAACTCTTGTAAGAAAGAAAATATAATGTTCACACACACCCGGACTCTTGATGCGCACCCTTATTTATAATGTATGTAGAGGTGCCATCTAAAAATCTCACACCCTTCCCATATCAATATCTCATGCCCCATCATCAAATCTCACATCCATCTAAATTTTGTGCCATTTAAAATTATGTAGACTTAGTCCAAGAGGTGCCTTAAAACAAAAGGACTCTTCAGACTAATTCTACATAGTTTTTCTATGAAGAGTCGCGATGCATAAATATATGGCACCATAATTCAAAGGTTTGGATTAGATAATATGGCCATCTAATGGCTCTTAAAGGGATGCCCATTGATCAAGAAGGCGTGGAGATGTACTTTGAATAGTCAAAGTCCCAAGAGGCGTAAAGAAGAAGTGGGCGGCAAGGAGTCCAAAGCAGCAAGGGCTTTGGGTGACAAAACATCTTGGGCAAAAAGAAAAAAAGAGAATTTCATCTACAGAAGGACTCTTCTGTGCCCCATATTTGATGTCCACACCAATATAAAAGTTTACATGACATAACAATAATGGAAAAGTCAAAGAAGGTAGGTGCCAACTTATTTCATGCGCCAAAGAGTCCTTTGCGCATGAAAGACTTCCCACGAATAAGAGAGAGACTCTCTGGCATGTGGGATGTAGGTATGTGCCACCCAATTTGAAGCCCAATTAATCTAGGTTAATCTAACTCAAGATCAAATCCTATTTGGCTCAAATTGGATCTTAATTAGCCCAAATCAAAATCTGATTCGAATCCAATTCAAAATCAGGTGCTAGGGTTTGCAATATATGCTAGCATGTTCATCTTGCAAACATGGTCTAATCTAATTAGACCCTTAATCGATTCTCTTTATGTGTGATCCATTGGATTTCACATCTAACTAGCAGTGAGTCTGGGTGTGATTTGACCTAATCTAGTTAGAACTCAACCAAACCGATTTAGGTCAAAACCAGCCAACCCAATTTAACTTAATTTAGAACACTTTCTAATTTAATAATTAAATTAAAATTTTAATTTAATCAAACCCACAAGACATGATTGATTTCTAGCAATGTATCATGACTATAAGAAAGATGTAAAATTTTAATGGAAATACAAAAAGTATCCTTCAGTGAAAATTACCATGCAACTAGATCCTTCGATCTTCCTGCATCCTGAATATGAATCTGGGTATGAAAACATGTCAACCCCAATATCATATTTATTTCTCTTTCAATCTTAAGATGATGTTTCATTTAATGAAATATTAGAAACCATTTCTAATTTTTCATCATGCTTTGATCAAAGTCTTCCTGAATCATCATTTGTTTGAAGCAAGTAGGATGCTATTTCCTCTTATCCAGAAGAGATCGATTCCATGTTAACCTACTCACAACCTTCATATATATAATCTACCATATCCAGATCATCCCATACATAACTGAGTCATGAATGAGTATGAACCAAAATATGGATTTATATATATAAGATTCTATGGTAGTTTCAGGTCAAAGGATTACATGCACAAATTCCACTATGAGAACCATCTATTGACATGTAGATAAGACTCCATTAGATATTCTCAATTTGGATCAATTCAGTGAACTCATTCTCTAATGAGCACCCACATTCTTGTATTAGTGTCATACATAAGTTATTGTGAGATCAATCACCCTCTCAATCGAGCATACAAAGAATGTGCTAGTCTTACCGAAAAACATTGATCCCTAACTCAATGTCCCATCAACTAGGAATATTTAAATTAGGATTTTAAGATTTTAGGTCTCACTAGTATGATCTCATCATAATCCTAAAATCATTGCCCTAATTTATAAGGTTTATCATCTTATAAATAATAAGACACTGCATATGATGAAATAAATGCCTTTATTTATTAAAAAATGTCATTACATGAGTCTGGAAGATAAAGAACATCCTAATAAATTGGCTTGAGGACATATTCCTTTTAATCTCCAACTTGCACTAAAGCCAATCATCCTTATATTTTAATCCCATACAATCAAGGTGGCGATCAAACAGTTGCAGTGGTAAAGCCGTAGTGAATGGGTCTGCTATGTTGTTCTTTGTGTCCACTCGTTCTATGACTACATCTCATCTTTCAATAATTTCTCGAACGAGATGGAAGCGTCTCAAAATGTATTTGGATTTATGATAAGACCTTGGTTCTTTTGCTTGAGCTACAGCTCCAGTATTATCACAGTAAAGTGGTACTGGATTTTCAATTTCAGCAATAACTCCCAATTCAGTGATGAACTTCTTCATCCAGACAGCTTTCTTGGTGGCTTCACTTATAGCTATGTATTCTGCTTTAGTAGTTGAGTCAGCTACAGTTGGCTGCTTAGTACTTTTCCAACTCATTGCTCTATTGTTCAAAGTAAATACATATCCTAAAATGGATTTGCTATCATCTGGGTTTGATTGAAAACTAGAATCAGAATATGCTTCTAATTTAAGATCGGAACCTCCATATATAAGAAAAATATCTTTAGTCCTTCTTAAGTACTTAAGAATATTTTTCACAGCTTTCCAATGATCCTCTCCTGGATCAGCTTGAAATCTACTTGCAATGCCTAAAGCATAAGCAACATCAGGCCTTGTACATAACATGGCATACATTATTGATCCAACAGTCGAAGCATAAGGAATAGAACTCATTCTATTTCTCTCTTCAGGTGTCTTAGGAGACATCTTTTTAGAGAGATGTATGCCTTGACTCATGGGTAAATAACCTCTTTTACTCCCATCCATACTGAATCTTTTTCAGTATTAAGTCAATGTACCTTGATTGGGACAAGCCTAGCATCCTCTTAGATCTATCTCTATAGATCTTTATTCCTAGTATATAGGATGCTTCTTCCAAATCTTTCATGGAAAACTTATTTGATAGCCATAATTTGACTGATTGTAACATTGGGATATCATTCCCAATGAGGAGTATGTCATCTACATACAGAACCAAGAAGACTATGGTTCTCCCACTAGTTTTCTTGTACACACATAGGTTCATCAACATTCTTGATAAAACCAAACTCTTTTACTGTTTCATCAAAATGGATGTTCCAACTCTTTGATGCTTGCTTTAATCCATAAATGGATCTCTTAAGCTTGCATACCTGATTTGGTTTCTCATTTGACTCAAATCCCTCTGGCTGTGACATATAGACCTCCTCCTCAAGGAAAACATTAAGGAAGGCAGTCTTTACATCCATTTGCCATATTTCATAATCATGGTATGCTGCTATAGCAAGCATAATCTGAATAGATTTGAGCATGGCAACAGGTGAAAATGTTTCATCATAATCAATCCCCTATTTTTGCCTAAAATCCTTTGCCACCAATCTGGCCTTATAGGTTTCTATTTGACCATCAACTCCAATCTTTTTCTTAAAAATCCATTTGCATCCAATAGGGTTTATATCCTCTGATGCATCCACCAAAGTCAATACTTTGTTGGTGTGCATGGATTTCATTTCGGATTGCATGGTAGCTAGCCATTTGTAAGAGTCCTTACTTTTGATTGCTTCCACATAGGTCAGAGGTTCATCATTTTCAATGACTCGGGCTTCATTATTCTCAATAACGAAACCATACCTCATAGGTGTATTTCGTACACTTTTAGACCTACGGATAGGAGTTATGTATTCTGGTTCTTTTATATGATTATTTGGTTGAGAAATTTCTATTTGTTCTTTTTTAACTTCACTAAGTTCAATATTTCTGCCACTGCCCTTTTTTAGGATAAATTCTTTTTCCATAAAAATGGCATGCCTACTTACAAATACCTTTTGTTCAGTAGGATAGTAGAATATATATCCTATACTATTTCTAGGATATCCTATAAATAGACATCTGTCTGATCTAGCATCAAGTTTATGTCTAAAATTCTTTTTGACATAAGCTGGACAACCCCATATCTTAAGATACCTAAGATTAGGTTTCTTACTTCTCCATATATCATATGAAGTACTAGATACAAATTTAGAAGGAACTCTACTCAAGATGTAAATTGCAGTCTCCAGAGCATGACTCCAGAAGGAAATAGGTAAATTAGTGAAGCACATCATGGACCATACCATATCTAATAAGGTACGATTTTTCTTTTCGGCTACACCATTTAATTATGGTGTATAAGGAGGTGTCCATTCAGAGAGAATCCATTCAACTTTAAGATAGTCCAGAAACTCACTAGATAAGTATTCTCCTTTTCGATCAGATCGAAGGATTTTTATACATTGTCCAGTTTGTTTTTCAACCATACTTTGATACTCTTTAAATTTATCAAAGGCTTCTGATTTGTGTTTCATAAGATACACATATCCAAACCTAGATAAATCATCAGTAAATATAATAAAATAAGAGTATCCTCCTCTGGCTTGAGTTGTCATAGGACCACATACATCCATATGTACAAGTCCTAATAACTCATTTGTCCTTTCTCTATGTCCATTAAATGGAATCTTGGTCATTTTACCCATGAGGCATGATTCACAAGTTCCTAATGATTCATAATCAAAAGGATCAAAGAACTTTTCTTTGTATAACTTGTTAATCCTAGCCTCACTAATATGACCTAATCGACAATGCCAAAGTAAAGTATTATTTATGTCATCTCTCTTACGTTTTCTATTTTCATCAATATGAAATATATTATCATCCAAACATAGAGTCAACAAACCATTGCTAAATATGCCAAAACAAATATTTTCATTAGAATATTTGATCGAGCAACCTTCGCTCGTTACATTAAGACTATAACCTTATTTTAATAACAAGGGTATAGATATAATATTTCTAATGATCTTAGGCATATAATAATAATTTGTAAGCTCTAAGATCTTCCCATAAGGTAACTTCAATATATTTGTCCCTACAGCTTCTGCTTGGATAGACTCTCCTCCAGCACCATAGAGCTTGAAGTCACCTTTCTTCAAACTCTTAATTTTCTGCAGCCCCTGCAAAGATTTGCATAGATATGAAAACCACAGTCGGTATCTAATACCCAAGAATTTGAAAATGAAAGAATTTAATGATAATATAGTATGTATCTCATACATACCTTTTGGTGCATTATTTGCACCAGACTTCATGGTTGCAAGGTAAGCCTTGCAATTCCTCTTCCAATGACCTGCTTTGCCGCAGTGAAAATAGGTCGTTTGTCCGGAGACCTTCTTCCCCTTTTTCTTCTTATTTATACCACTTTTAGGATTCAACCTTCTCTTTGAACCCTTTTTGCCTACCTTCTTCTTGGAGATCCCTTCCACAAGAAGAAGAGGAGCCTTATCTTTCTTGATATGGCTTTCTGCTGTCTTGAGCATATTTAACAGCTCAGGCAATGAAGAATTCAGTTTGTTCATGTGATAGTTCATGACAAACTAAGAAAATGATTCTGGGAGTGATTGTAGGATCAAATCCTGACTTAACTCTCCATCCATTATAAAATCCTAATTGACTTAATCGAGTGATTAGGTCAATTACCATCAAAACATGATTTTGTATGGATGTTCCTTCTATCATTCTTGCATGAAATAATTGCTTAGATATCTCATATCTAGCAGTCCTACTATGCTCTCCATAAAGCTCTTTTAGATTGAGCAATATGGACTGAGTGTCCATGCTATCATGCTGCCTCTGTAATTCATTATTCATAGAGGCAAGTATGATGCATTTGATAGTAAGAAAATCATTTTGCCACATCTTGTATGTGGACTTATCTTCATCTGTGGCATCATTTTCTAATGGCTTAGGATCAGGGGCATCAAGAATATAGGAGAGTTTTTCTTGACTGAGTACTATTTTTAGGTTTCTCAACCAGTCAACATAATTTTGACCAGTCAATTTATTTGAATCCAAAATTGAATGTAATGAAAGTGAAGAAGCCATTTAATCTACATAATAAAGAACAATATATAAGCAAACAATTCATGATGATAAAACATAATTAAATTAGGACTTTAATTTAATTATGTCTCTCCACTAAAAATCATAACCCTCTTATTAATTTTCTTAGTGAGAATAAGATCCTAATTTCTTATAAAAAATCTTGTGGTTGCACAACAAATCTATTATAAGTTCAAAGGTAGGAAACTCTTTCCAATTGCATTTTATGCAACTCTCAAAAAACTTTTGCCTCTAAAACATTAATAGCCTTGTGTTAGCACAACAAACTTTAATGTTTTAGTTTAAGTAGAACCCTTCATTTCTATACAGTCAAAATTGAAATATAACTACTTTTGTGGTTACACAATAAAGTAGTATATTCAAAATGCTGTAAGCATCTCAATGCACTAGATTAATATTACATCTTTCCCCATGATAGATCTTGTGGTTACACAACAGAACTAATATGATTTTGGACATAATAAGAAACTAGTATGAAGGAAGGCCTTAATGTAGTGAATATAATATTAAGCATTTTAATCTAGAATTAAATTAATTGAATCGACCAGATAAATGGGAGATAAATGGGAGTCCCCCCATTGCTTTCCTTAGACACCAATAAATTGGCCAGGTCAGACAATGGAACCAATTAAAAAACCATGTTCTCTTTACCAATCAAGAACCATTTTTCCTAGACACCGATTGATCAATTAGACATCCTGACTGATTTAGCTAAAGATTAATTACACTACAACTTAATATAATTTTTTATAGAGGGATTTAAATGGTCTCAATGCACATATTGATTTAAAACAAACTAAATGCGTAATAGCATTAATTATGATAAAATATATATATGTCAATTAACATATATTATTATTCTAGGACAACCATCATTATATAGTGAATACTTTCCACTATATCAGGGCAACCTTTACAGAATAATATATACAACATAATCTCATTATGATAAGAAAAAGAAAATGATCTCATCATATAAATTAAAACATGCTAAAAATATTATATCATATTTTTCATTTATGCCATTATACTATAAGCAAAGCATTATATGATTTAACCTAGTAAGGCTTGCTCTGATACCACTGATGCATTTGGTGTACAAGGTGGAAGCATGGATTTCAAAGCAAAAAACATGAAATCAAATAAACCAAACCTAAACCCTAGGACCACCTCATTAGCAATTAAATATATAACATGCATTTGTAACATAAGAGAAAGTATTAGAACATACCTCTTATCGCTAAACCCTAAATTGACCGTGATCATCGATAGCAGTCCGTCAGGATTTCCACCAGGTGCCCATGTGTTCACCCTCCAACGTTGATCCACACAAAGACTTTATTAAAACACCAGCACCTCTGATTTATATATAATTAAAGTTCTAGTAATAAGAACTTTAATTATAAGGGCAAGACCTTCTTAAGCCCTTGCCTCTCCTTATCTATCTTTCTTTTTTCTTTTGTCTTCTTAATTTTTCTTCCTCATCTCTTAGTCTTATGATGACTTCTTGTCCCTATAATGATAAGGTCTAGACAAGAAAAGGGAAGAAAGAAAATTGGACAAAAAGAAACTCACACACACACTCAGACTCTTGATGCGCACCCTTATTTATAATATACGTAGGGGTGCCATATAAAAATCTCACATCCTTCCCATATCAATATCTCATGCCCCATCATCAAATCTCACATCCATCTGAATTTTGCACCATTTAAAATTACGTAGACTTAGTCCATGAGGTGCCTTAAAATAGGACTCTTCAGACTAATTCTACATAGTTTTTCTATGAAGAGTCGCGATGCATAAATATATGGAACCATAATTCAAAGGTTTGGATTAGATAAGATGGCCATCTAATGGCTCTTAAAGGGTCGGCCATTCATCAAGAAGGCGTGGAGATGTACTTTGAATAGTCAAAGTCCCAAGAGGCTTAAAGAAGAAGTGGGCGGTAAGGAGTCCAAAGCGGCAAGGACTCTTGGGCGACAAAACATCTTGGGCAAAAAGAAAAAAAGAGAATTTCATCTGCAGAAGGATTCTTTTGTGCCCCATATCTGATATCCACGCCAATATAAAAGTTTACGTGACATAACAATATTGCGCATGAAAGACTTCCCATGCATAAGAGAGAGACTCTTGGTGTGTGGGATGCAGGTATGTGGTGCCCAATCTGAAGCCCAATCAATCTAGGTTAATCCAACTCAAGACCAAATCCTATTTGGCTCAAATCGGATCTTAATTAATCCAAATCAGAAGCTGATTTGAATCCAATTCGAAACCAGGTTCTAGGGTTTGCAACATGTGCTAGCATGTTCATCTTGCAAACATGGTCTAATCCAATTAGACCTTTATTCAATTCTCTTTATGTGTGACTCATTGGGTTTCACATCTAACCAGTAATGAGTCTGGGTGTGATTTGACCTAATCTGGTTAGAACTCAACCAAACTGATTTAGGTCAAAACCAGCCAACCCAATTTGACTTAATTTAGAACACTTTCTAATTTAATAATTAAATTAAATTATCATGACTATCCGAAAGATGTAAAATTTTAATGGAAATACCAAAAATATTCTTCAGTGAAAATTACCATGCAACTAGATCCTTCGATCTTCTTGCATCCTGAATATGACTCTGGATATGAAAATATGTCAACCCCAATATCATATTCATTTCTCTTTCAATCTTATGATGATGATTCATTTAATGAAATATTAGAAACCATTTCTAATTTTTCATCATGCTTTGATCAAAGTCTTCCTGAATCATCATTTGTTTGAAGCAAGTAGGATGCTATTTTCTCTTACTAGGAGAGATCGATTCCATGTTAACCTACTCACAACCTTCATATATATAATCTACCATATCCAGATCATCCTGTACATAACTGAGTCATGAATGAGTACGAACTGAAATATGGATTTATATATATATATAAGATTCTATGGTAGTTTCAGGTCAAAGGATTACTTGCACAAATTCCACTATGAGAATCATCTATTGACATGTAGACAAGACTCCATTAGATATTCTCAATTTGGATCAATTCAGTAAACTCATTCTCTAATGAGCACCCACATTCTTGTATTAGTGTCACACACAAGTTATTGTGAGATCAATCACCCTCTCAATTGAGCATACAAAGAATGTGCTAGTCTTACCAAAAAATATTGATCCCTAACTCAATATCCCATCAACTAAGAATATTTAAATTAGGGTTTTAAGATTTTAGATCTCACTAGTATGATCTCACCATAATTCTAAAATCATAGCCCTAATTTATAGGGTTTATTATAAATATTAAGACACTGCATATGATGAAATAAATATCTTTATTTATTAAAAAATATTATTACATGAGTCTGGAAGATAAAGAACATCCGAATAAATTGGCTTGAGGGCATATTTCTTTCAGTGCATTACACATGTTGCACATGGGTGCAGATACTTGGTTCACACTGACTGATCTCTGAAGTTCTAAGACCTTTAGCCTATGTGTCAATGTTGCAATTTTGGCATCTGCAGCTAAGGAGGTTTGAATTTGGTATATTCCACCTCTTGAAGGTGTGGATTTTTCTGGTTTTCTAGTAGTTTCGCATTGTAAACTTTTTTCGGCTTGGTCTTCTAAAAATTGCCGGGCTTCATTTGGTTCTCTATACATAAATTGTCCCTGGCACATGGACTCTAGCATTGTTCAGGAATTTGAATCTAACCCTTCATAAATTATTTGGCATAGCCTCCAAGGGTCATTTTGCTAGCTAGGCAGCCTGAAGAAAATCCTGATTTCCCGGACCAGGTTCGTTCAGATCTGATCAGATCAAGAGATATATTTCAAAAATTTTTTTTTGATCCAAATCAGATCTAAAATATTTCAGATCTGATTCTTATTATTTTAATAATTAAAATAAAATATAGATAAATTAAATCAAATTTAATTTACCTTGATGTTGGGTAATCCTATTACCCTGTTGATGATCCTGTAAGCAGCGGAAGGTTCTGGATCTAGCCACGCAAGTGCCTGGCCTCTACCGGTATCCACTCGGCTTGGATCTGGAGATCCTCTTCTTCTCTATCACACCTCCAAAAATTAGATCTGGATCTGATCTGGAGGATCTTCAAAACTCTTTTGAAGATCAGCAGTCGTCCTTTGCAGCAGCGCAGCCTTCTAGCTTTTGATCGCCTTTCTCTTGATCTGATTGCACCAACCAAGATCCAAAACTCTTTTGGACGTGGAGAGGAGAGGGAGAAGATGACTTTGGCATGGAGGAGGAGGGGAGAGGCAGCCTTGGGGCATGGAGAATTTTTTTTTTGAGTTGGGCGCAGGGTCTTATTTATAGACTAAGCTGTGATCCAACTCCTCTTCTTCCCAACCAATCACAACCCTTTGTGAAATCAGATCTAAATCTGATTGGTGGGAATAGAGTCCCCTGGATTCCTCCTTAGAGGGTGCCTAAGACCAGTCAAAGTTGGTTCTTAGGAGAACTCTAATTGGAATCCAAAAAGGAGATGGAGTCCCTATCCAACAGGGACTCCTAGGCGCCTCCAGGGCACACGCCTGGCGTGCGCCCTCCTCCTTGCCAGGTTCTGGCAGGGGGACAAGGCCCCCACCAGCTCTCCAATAGGTGCATGACATGTGGACAAAAGTCAAAGTGTCAATGGTCAACATTTGACCAGTCAAAGGTCAGACTTTTGACCAAAGTCAAAGGAACAAGAAATGGCAGGTGACCAAAAATGGCAGGTAATGTCTTACAAAATAAGACAACCTTTTCTGACTTGGACAACCTCCAGTCAGACCATAGTGAAGGCCTCTGATTGAGCACAAACTCCTTTGGCTCAGTCAGGACAACTTATTTATGATAGTAAAAGAAGAACGTTAGGTTCAATCGAGTGCTAGCACGATTTTCTTGAACCTAATTGAATCTCATTCAGATCAATTGAACTAGGATCAGTTCAATTGATGATCACCAGATTCAAACCCTTGTTTGTGTGACCCAGTTAGGTTCAGTTCTGTATGGTAATGGGATATGTCATGATCTCTATCATCGACATCATCGAAACTCCTTTCGATGGATCAGAACTCTTCTGATTCGAACAGCTAGAATGATCGATCATCTAAATCATTCTAATTGCTCCCAAAATCCACCAGTGACACCTAGCAGTATATGGTGGCAACCATCAGAGCTGAATGCGAACCTCTTGGTGCAGCTACCTGTGTGATTAAGTTCTTCTATCTTGAGCCCCGATCAGATTAGGGTTAAGGTGAACTCGTCAAACCCTAGTCTCTGTCATATGATGTAATCATTCGATTCAAGTCCGAATGTGAAAATCTAAATAGAAACTCTTTCTATTATTTCACTCTGCCATGGCCATGGGCTTCTGGACTTGATTCTCATGATCATCATAGGGCTGCTCCTCTACCACCGAGGTAGATAGATTCCATCTTGATGCAATCCAGTTCCTACAATGAACATGCTATAGCCAACATACACCTCAGGGTTCCATATGGCTAGGAGACCGAGTAATGGTGTAGTCAAACTATAACACCCTCAAGGTGAACTGCCGATGCACCTCAGGTCAAAGAACCAGACACACTACTGCAGCATCGAGTCAGTCATTGACGAGAAGGTAGACTTCCTAATGACTACTCGAGGTGGTCACGCTCAGTGCCCTCGTTCTCTAACGAGTACCTGTACTCTCGCTCCGGTGTCTCCACACCGTAGACTCAAGACTCATCTACTAAAGAGAAGCGATTGTACACCAACCTTCCGGATCAATCACCATCCTCGTGATGATCCTATGGTCGGGAGCATTTTATGAGTTAATAATGATTATTCATGTCTTAAATTTTCAACTCTTGAAAATATGAATTATCATTACCATTAACTCAAAGGATGTATCACAGACACTAAATACACATATGTGATAGAAAATAACCCATTTTATTGATTATAGTCAAAATTATAATTTTGCCCCTAGAAGTGTATTACAAGTGTCAGCCAATTCTGGCTTCTAGGGCACATATATCTAACAATCTCCCACTTGTCCTAAAGCCAATTGGCTACAAGTCTAAGTCCCATCTTCTCAAGGTGGGCTTCGATCTTCTGCTGGCCCAACGGCTTTGTAAGTGGGTCTGCCACATTGTCTGTGGAGTTGACTCTCTTGACCTCGACGTAACCTTCTCGAGGTAATCACTCTCTTGACTCGACTAATTCTCATGATCATAGGGCTCTCCTCTAGAGGTAGATAGATCCCATCTTGATGCAATCCAGTTCCTACAATGAACATGCTATAGCCAACATACACCTCAGGGTTCCATATGGCTAGGAGACCGAGTAATGGTGTAGTCAAACTATAACACCCTCAAGGTGAACTGCCGATGCATCTCAGGTCAAAGAACCAGACACACTACTGCAGCATCGAGTCAGTCATTGACGAGAAGGTAGACTTCCTAATGACTACTCGAGGTGGTCACGCTCAGTGCCCTCATTCTCTAACGAGTACCTGTACTCTCGCTCCGGTGTCTCCACACCGTAGACTCAAGACTCATCTACTAAAGAGAAGCGATTGTACACCAACCTTCCGGATCAATCACCATCCTCGTGATGATCCTATGGTCGGGAGCATTTTATGAGTTAATAATGATTATTCATGTCTTAAATTTTCAACTCTTGAAAATATGAATTATCATTACCATTAACTCAAAGGATGTATCACAGACACTAAATACACATATGTGATAGAAAATAACCCATTTTATTGATTATAGTCAAAATTATAATTTTGCCCCTAGAAGTGTATTACAAGTGTCAGCCAATTCTGGCTTCTAGGGCACATATATCTAACAATCTCCCACTTGTCCTAAAGCCAATTGGCTACAAGTCTAAGTCCCATCTTCTCAAGGTGGGCTTCGATCTTCTGCTGGCCCAACGGCTTTGTAAGTGGGTCTGCCACATTATCTGCGGAGTTGACTCTCTTGACCTCGACGTAACCTTTCTCGAGGTAATCGCGGATGAGGTGGTATCGCCGCTCAATGTGCTTGGATTTCTGGTGAGACCTCGGCTCCTTAGCAAGGGCTATGGCGCCATTGTTGTCGCAGTATAGAGGAATGGCATCTGATGGCATTACTCCAATTTCTGCAGCAAACTTCTTGTACCAGAATGCTTCCTTCGCAGCCTCTGATGCAGCGATATATTCTGCTTCCATGGTGGAATCTGCTATCACAGTTTGCTTGGAACTCTTCCAGCTGACAGCACCACCATTGCACACAAACAGACTCCAGATGTCGACTTTCGATCATCTATATCGGACATGAAATCCGAGTCTGTGTATCCCTGGACTTGGAGTTCTCCATTACCAAAGACCAACATCATATCCTTAGTTCTTCTCAAGTACTTAAGGATACATTTCACAGAAGTCCAGTGTTCTTCACCTGGATTTGACTGATATCTGCTTGTGACACTCACAGCATGGGCTATATCAGGTCGTGTACATAGCATGGCATACATGAGGCTCCCTATTGCAGAAGCATAAGGGATCTTGCTCATGCGTTCTATTTCCTCAGGTGTGCTAGGGCACATCTTCTTGGAAAGATGAATACCATGTCTGAAGGGTATTAATCCCCTCTTAGAGTTTTCCATACTAAACCTCTTTAGTACTTCCTCTATGTACATCTTCTGTGAAAGTCCTAGCATCCTATTCGGTCTATCCCTATAGACCTTAATTCCTAGAATAAAGGATGCTTCACCTAGGTCTTTCATGGAGAATTCCTTGGACAACCATATTTTGACTGATTGTCAACATGGGAATATCATTCCCAATAAGGAGGATGTCATCCACGTACAATACGAGGAAGACAACAGCGCTCCCACTGACCTTTTTGAAAACACATGGTTCCTCTTCATTTTTGATGAAACCAAACTTTTTGATCACATCATTGAAATGAGTGTTCCAGCTCCGAGATGCTTGCTTAAGTCCATATATGGACCTTTGCAGCTTGCAAACCTTGTGATCAGTATCACTGGATGTGAAACCTAGCGGCTGTTCCATATAGATATCTTCCTCAAGATATCCATTTAAGAATGCCGTTTTCACGTCCATTTGCCATATTTCATAATCGAAATAGGCTGCAACGGCAAGCAATGTGCGGATGGATTTTAGCATAGCCACTGGGGAAAAGGTATCCTGATAGTCAATGCCTTCGCGTTGACTATAACCTTTTGCCACTAGTCTAGCCTTGAATGTCTCCACATTCCCATCTGCACCAATCATTCTCTTGAAGATCCATTTACACCCAATAGGTACTATACCTTCTGGTGGATCTACCAAGGTCCAGACTTGGTTTGAGTGCATCGAGTCAATTTCTGACTGCATTGCCTCTAGCCATTTCTCGGAGTCGATATCTGATATCGCCTCGTTGTAGGTTTTGGGATCATCACCATGAGCACCATTACCTATGAGGAACATTTCCTCTACTTCCTCTGAAATAATACCTAAGTATCTTTCAGGGGGACGGAAAACTCTTTTCCGATCTACGAGGTGGAGGAGGTAGTGTTCTTATTGGCTCAACCTGATTTGGTTCCAATTGGTCCTTAGCTCGTTGTACTTGTGAGACTTTCTCATCAAGCTTAATCTGCTTTCCAATGCCGCTATCTTGAATAAACTATTTTTCAAGAAAGATGGCATGTCGACTCACAATCACATTGTGGTCTTCTGGAATGTAGAAATAGTATCCTAATGACTCTTTAGGATATCCTATGAATCGAGCTCTGAAAGGACCTAAACTCTAACTTGTCCGCTTGTTGTCTTTTGACATGAGCCGGACAACCCCAAATTCTGAGATGACTCAGACTTGGTTTCTTACCGTGCCATATCTCATACGGTGTGGTAGGAACGGTTTTAGAGGGAACCCTATTCAGTAGATAAATTGAAGTTAACAATGAATGTCCCCAAAGAAAATCAGGGAGGTCTGTGAAGCTCATCATGGATCGAACCATATCCAATAGAGTCCGATTTCTCCATTCTGAAACCCCGTTGAGTTGAGGTGTTCCTGGTGGAGTCCATTGAGAGACTATGCCATTTTCCTTGAGATAGTCTAGGAATTCCGGCTAAGGTATTCACCTCCTCGATCTGATCGAAGAACCTTAATGGGTTTTCCAGTTTGTTTTTCTACTTCATGTCTGAATTCTTTGAACTTTTCAAAAGCTTCAGACTTGTGTCTCATAAGATACACATACCCATACCTAGACAGATCATCGGTAAAGGTAATGAAGTAGACAAAATTGCCTCTAGCCGGCACATCAAATGGGCCGCACACATCAGTATGTACTAGGGCAAGGAGATCTGTGGCCCTCTCCCCATGTCCAACAAAAGGGAGTTTAGTCATTTTGCCTTGAGACAAGATTCACAAGTTGGATATGACTCAAAAGTCAATGGACTCAATAGCCCATTTTTCTCCAATTTGTTGATCCTATCTTCTGCTATATGACCTAATCTCAGGTGCCATAGATATCTATCATTTGGACTATCCCTAGGTCGTTTGGCATTCACGTTTTGCTCGATAGTTAGAACAGGTACATCAATATGTAGCTGATAAAGACCATTAATAAGGAAACCATTTGCAATTTTATTTCTTTCATAAAGAATGTTACAATGGTCCTTAAAGAAGGTAATCACATAGCCTTCTTGTGCTAAGCATGAAACAGAAATCAAATTCCTGCTAGCTGCAGGCACATAATAACAGTCTTTCAAAACTAAGTCTAAACCAGATGGTAATCGAAGAGGGTATGTTCCCACGGCTACTGCAGCAACTCTTGCTCCATTACCGATGTAGGATCATGTCTCCATCCCTCAGCCTCCTGCTATCCTCAAGACCCTGCATGGAAGTGCACAGATGAGCACTAGAACCAGAGTCAAGCACCCAACTGGATGCAGAAGAAACCGTAAGGTTAGACTCAATAACGAGCATACCTCCAGAAGGACCTTCCTTCTTGTTCTTCAGGGTGGCCAGGTAAGTAGGGCAGTTCCGCTTCCAATGGCCGTCGCTGTTGCAATGGAAACACTTTCCTTTGACATCGGCCTTCTTCTTCGGCTCTGCCTTCTTCTTCTTTGATCCTTCCACCTTCTGCTTTTTCACAGACTTCTTTTTCTTTCCATAAGACTTTCTTTTGGAAGAAGTCCGTTCCATAGCAAGAACTGAGCCTTTAGAACCTTTCATAGAAAGCTCAGCGGTGAACCAGCATATTCATTAATTCGGCCAAGGAATTTTGAAGTTTATGCATGTGGTAATTCATGATGAATTGCCCATATGCATCAGTCAAGGATTGCAGAATAATATCATTCTGCAGATCCAAGTCTAACTTCACACCGAGCTTCTCAAGCTCTTCCATGTCCTTGATCATCATCAGACAGTGATCTTGGACTGACTGCCCATCACGCATCTTAGCCTTAAAAAGTCATTTCGTGACTTGATACTTTGGCTGCGCGACTCTGTTCACCAAACATCTCCTGCAGGTGAGCCAACATTTGGCGAGCAGTCCCGATATCTTCATGTTGGCGCTGGAGCTCATCAGACATCGAGCCCAACATGTAATATCTGGCCTTATTATCTTCGTCTATCCATTTTTTCCAGAGACGCTCTCTGTTCAGTGGATGGACGGGCTGGTAAGGTGGGAGGGTCCTGGTCCAATACATGGGTTAACTTCTCGAACCCAAAATAATTTTGTAGTTCCTGAGCCAATCTTTATAATTGGGTCCAGTCAGTCTATGTGTGTCCAGGATACGTGCCAATGGGTTGGACGCAGACATTTTTCTGTAGAGAGTCAAAGATTCTAGTTAGATACTGTAATTATGACTTGACCAATTTATTTAGAAATTTTATTTTTAAACAAATTAGCTCCACTATTTTCTCGGATCCCTACACTCCCTCTGTAGAGATGCGAAAAATCTCCACGATTAATGATTTCTAGTGGGTGGTGCGGTCTCACCAACTGACTCATCACCTCACCTAACAGTTATTGGTGATGGGTTAGCCAATGAGTGAACAACTCTTGTTCAATGATTCTCTAATCATGGTGCACCCAAACTTGGTCTCTAATTCATGAATCTCACCGTATCCGAAATATTGATCCACTCCTTAGTTAAGTCAGACCCACCATTTGCATAGACTGGATTCCTAATTGAGTCTCTCACCGTATCCGAAATATTGAGCCCAACTCATCCTCCAGCCCATAGCATCCAATGCCTAATAGACATGGTTGCATCTTTTCCGGTGCAACTGAGCCACTGTATCCAGCCGAGAACAATCAACCCCGGGAAGGGCCCGCACATCTACAATGGTGGAAGACCTCAGACTTAATCTTTTCTTAGGGAGAATTGATTCAGGTCTCATTAAACTAGACTTGTCATAGTCATAACAATTATGACTAACCTAGTGGCATGGGTTAGCTCGGATTATTGACCACCTCAGATCAGAACTGTGTCAACAGATATGGCCAGGTAAGTGAGATCCGGTGGAAGGAATATGCCATTAACTCGTACAAGAATGCATTCAGGTCGAGTAGCTTCCAATTAAAAATCCAGTCGGTCGTATGTGCCAAACTTACCTTAGACACCAAATTGTTGAGTCAGAACCAATTGGGTTAGCCTACAATCCAGACTCTAACCTCTGAGCCTAATTAGGTCTTGCTTGATCGTGACTCGATCTTGACCCAGACTTAATCCTATTAGGCTGGTCAATTTAAGCATTGTTGATCCCATCTAACCAACTCTTGATTCGGTTTGATCAACCGCTTAGACCTAATTGAGCTACCCAAGCCCGAACCCAGTATTATGAATATGTCTTAGATCTGAAAATTCTCAATTTTAGACCTAATTAATATTTCCATAATCTTAATTCTTAATTAAGTAGGGTTCATAAACAAAATATGCACAATAAATCCTAGGGTTTCAGGATCTAGGGTTTTGCAGAAAGTAAGTTTTGGGTTTCTAAAGATCAACTTTGGGACACGAAGCCTTAGGGGGCGTGCGCACCTCCTCCTGCCAGGTTCTGGTAGGGGGACGGCCCCACCCAGTTCTCCAATTAGTTGTGAACACGTGGACAAAGTTCAATAGTGTGTCTGGGGTCAACATTGGACCAAGTCAAAGGTCAACTTTTTGACAAATGCCCATAGATCCAATAAATGGTCAGGTACCAAAAATAATTGCAGTATCTTAAAATAAGACAACCTTCCTCTACTTGGAGCAATCTCGCAGTTAGACCTATATGAAGCCTCTGATTGAGCACAAACTCCTTTGGCTCAGTCAGGACAACTCTTATTTGTATAGTAAAAAGAAACTAGGTTCAATCGAGTGCTTGCACGATTTTCTTGAACCTAATTGAATCTCATTCAGATCAATTGAACTAGATTAGTTCAATTGATGATCACCAGATTCAGACCCTTATTTGTGTGACCCATTAGGTTCAGTTCTTGCATGGTAATGGGATATGTCATGATCTCTATCATAGACATTATCGAAATCCTTTCGATGATCAGAATCTTCTAATTCGAACAGCTAGAATGATCGATCATCTAAATCATTCAATGCTCCAAAATCTACCAGTGGACACTAGCAGTATAGTGGCAACCCATCAGAGCTGAAGTGAACCTCTGCGTGCAAGCTACCTATGTGATTAAGTTCTCTAATCATTGAGCCTCGATCAGATTGGGTGAAGGTAAAACTCGTCAAAACCTAAGCTCTGTCATTGATATGATGAACATTCGATTCGATCCAATGTGAAAATTCTACAATAGTAAACTCTTTCTATTATTTCACTCTGCCAGCCTGGGACGTTCAGGCTTGATGCTCATGAATCATGATAGGGCTGCTCTCCTACCACCGAGGTAGAATAAGATCCCACTTGATGCAGATCAAGTTCCTACAATGAACATGCTATAAGCCAATACAACCTCAGGTTCATAATGGCTAGGAGACGAGTAAATGGTGTAGTCAAACTAAAAACACCTCAAGTGAACTGCTATGCATCTCAGGTCAAAGAACCAGACGACACTACGCACAACATCGAGTCCATTCATGATGAGAAGAGACTTCCTAATGACTACTCGAGGTGGTACGCTAAGTGCCTCGTTCTCTAATGAGTACCTGACTTTCGCTCCGTGTCTCCACTACCATAGACTTCAAGAACTCCATCTACAGAGGAAGCGATCGTATCACCAACCTTCCGGATCAATCACCATCCGTGATGATCCTATGGTCAGGAGCTGTTTTGATTTAATAATGATTTATTCATGTCTTAAATTTTCATCTTTGAAAATATGAATTATCATATCATTAACTCATAAGGATGTATCACAGACACTAAATAACACCAGTGTGATTAGAAAAATAACCCATTTTATTGATTTATAGTTAAAATTTCAATTTTGCCCCTAGAAGTGTATTACAAGAAGATTAATGTCCGTGTCCTGCACCGATGGATGTTCTTATGACTGTAGGGTGCGTCGCGTTTTTCCCCATCCCCTTTAAATCAAAAATTC
>QRFJ01001044.1:0-170087 GCA_006176705.1 Cocos nucifera
TCTTGGCGCCATCCTAAAATTATAGGATCCCTTCTGCTTAGCAGCTGCATCACTTTCTTTGGACTTTTCTGAAGAACCTACAGCATTTCTGCACCAGCACATGCTATACCACCTGACACTATCTCCTCAGAGCTATGCCTGTCTACCTCCACATGCCACTCCACCAGGAACTATGCATCACCGGCACTGACCCTCAGCTCTGAACTCATGCCAAATTTTTTCTCCACTTGTGAAGCTACCACTGCAGAGCTCCATCTATATTTGAAGTTCATCTGATGCCATAGAAGTCGACTCTATCATCGAGTCCTTTGAGGTCAACCACTCAACGCTGCACTGTTGAGCTTTCACTGCACCTTGAACACCATCGTTGCTCCTTCGAATCCTCCGCACTCGGCGGCCCTCTTCAAAGCTATCTTGGATACCTCCATAACCCACGGGCACCTCCAAAACCCAATAGCTCATCTAACTCTTCTAAATCCAACGACTGAATCCTAAAAAATTCCACCCTAGCCTTCTCCTCTTCTGCCCCTACACCAGCCATCGCTTCAGTTGCATCCGAAGGAACTACAGCTCAAATCCTGTCCTAGGCTCAAACCCACCTACCCCATCCTAAGGCTTCCAAGACTCCATGGCTCTCCCTGAGACCTGCCTCTGATCTCCCTCAGATGCCTCTTGACACTCTTTGTTGAGATACCTCCTTTGACTGCTGCACCACCGAGCCTCTCTCAATCCCGTGCCTCCAGAGTAGCACTCCTGCAGTACTCCATCGCTCCCTGACTCATCTCGATACTGTTTCTTCATAGGTATCCAGATCCTCTCTTACTGTACACAAACCATCCTCCACTAAACTGCAACTCTCCCTGATGCTCCTATAGAAAAATCTGATCCAGGATACTCCCGGCTGCCTGAGACCTCCTGACACTCTCTGAGACCACCTGGCTCTCCTTGAGATCTACTCCTAGTCTCACTGAGATGCTCCTGATGCTCTCTACTAAGATGCCTCCCTCGACTGCTGCACCACTGAGTCTCTCTCAGCCCCTGTGCCTTCAGGGTAATGCTCCTATAGCACTCTAGTTCTCCCTAACTCATCTCTACACCACTCTACAGCCTTCCAATTCTAACCTGCTGGACCTCCATGGATCATCCATCTCCATCATTCCCAAGGCTCTATAAATCCATGCTCTGATCGAACCACTGAATACATCTTCGACTACTTTCCCACCTTTCTATAATCGAAGGACGTATAGTCGCTTCTTCAGCCTTCCTTCGACCATTATCCCTTGAGAAATCTTTCTTCAACAGCATCACACTATCCATCTTTCTAAAGAATCCTGAAGCTCTCTGCTGAGATACCTTTCTCAGCTGTTGCATCATCAAGCTTCTCCCAGCTTTGCTTTTTTAGGAAAGTGCTACTGTAGCACTCCAGCACTCCCTGCCTTGTCTACCATCATACACCTCGATTTTTTCACCAAGATCGACCAGTAAATCATGCACCCAAACCTTCCATCCCAAAAAAAAATCTTTTCATTAATTCTCTAAGCCTCCACCTTCAACCTACTACTCCTGATTAGCTAAACCATAGTAATAACAAAGATAGATTTGAGACATATTGTGGAATACTCGTACAGATTCCTAATTTCATCCTATATGACTTCTCCTTTACTTCCATGCACCATCAAGCTCTAATACCAAATTGTAAGGAAGCTGGTATCCCTCTGATACCAATTATTAGTGCATCATCCTGGCATCACCTAGCTCTGATGCCATATTATCGAAGCTCCTGATCTTTAGCGTGGATCATAAGAGATCTTTGATGTTCTCTAAGATAACATATCATAGATCCATCACCTAGATCTATGCTGGGGCACCTCCCTCCTTGGGCTTAAGGGAGAGGGAGGTGCCTCCTCTCTCTAAGGCTTCTTCAGGAATTTAGGGCAACTACTCTAGAGAGAAGAGAGAAGAGAGGTTGAAGGAAGAAAAGATCTATATTAATTGCATCCTTTAAAATCCTAATACAACCTATGTATTTATACATAGCCATTAGGCCCGACCAAAAAACTCTCCTGGCTAATCCAATATATGAAAGCACTCATCGAGCTCATGTACACCCATATCTCCCATGCTCTCATCCTCTAGTTCTAAGCTCGACCCATACATGAGTTAGCCCCCTTAAGACCTCTCAAACCAGACCTTAAGACCCCTGGGATAAGTCCCTATCCTAGCCCCAAATAGACCTTTGCATAGCTCTGCTTGCATACTAAGCCGACTTAGTCTCAGCACAGAGTCGGCTAACCTAAGACTGGATCAGCTTAGTTTTAGACTGAGCCAACCCAGTTGCATGCCATGCTGCAGTCCCGAATGTGCTCCTTTCTATTTGGCCTGCCCTTTGAGACTTAGCTGATTCAGTTTCAAACTGAGCCAACTAACCTGTAGAAAAGCTCTTCTCTACAGTCTTGATTTTTTGACTTTGGTTTCTTACTCCACCTTGAATCTCAGGTATCCAAAGCACCAACCAAGCTGAGCCAACCCAGTTGCATGCCATGCTGCAGTCCTGAACATGCTCCTCTCTATTTGGCCTATCCTCCAAGACCTAGCCAACCTAATTTCAGACTAAGCTTGCTAACCTACAGAAAAGCTCTTCTCTACAGTCTTGATTCTCCAACTTTGATTTCTTGCTCTACCTTGAATCTCAGATATCCGAAGTACCAACTAAGCCCCTGGAATTCCTAGAGGCAATATCCTTGCTACTCCCATGGCCTTCCAAGGCTTGGGAGCACCATCAATCCTCACATAAGAATCATTTTAAAGTTAAACAGTCAATATGATTGATATTTGACCTAGTACAAGTATTGTAGGAGGATTAATTAGCAATCAAATTGCTAATTAATTCAATTTGATTAAACAATAAGACTAAGATTGAGTCTAAATAAATATGATTCAATTAGATTTAGTTTGTACTTGATTAGATCAAATTCAATCGATTTTTTGGATAAGCAAATTGCAAGAAAGAATAAGTCCTTATTCAATTAGGACTTGAGTGCACCCAATTTTTAATTTAATTAGAAATTAAATTAAATTTAAATTTAGTTTAATATAATTTAATTGAGCTCTTAGTTCGACTAAGATCACTCTTAATTGAGTTGCACAGGTTTTGATTTAATTGGATTCAAAAATTAGTTGGACCAAGTCAAAATATGGAGTCCCAATCTGACTGGGACTCTCTCTCCTTGCACCACCTAGCCTCCCATGCCCCTTTCCTTGATTTTTTGCATGGAACCACTCATGCCCAAAGAGTGCTCATGCGCCCCTATGTCCTCTATGATTCCTCGAAGAAAATTAATTATGGATTAGGTCAAAATGCACATGTTGTTTTGACCTAGGACTCCATTGGATAGAGTTTGACAACATAACTTTCTTTATCCTCTTATGGTGCCAATATATCTGATTTTTTTAAAAAAAAATTTCATGAAAGAAAGAGGAAGGATTATGCGCCACTTCCAAAGAATCCATGCCACAAAATAGGCAGGAGGCGCCCAAGAAGTTAGGTGCCTCAATGCTTGTCTAATTTGGACATTCAATTCTAGGTTTTTGACCAAAATAAGAACTCTCTCATATCTCTCTATTTAAGAGCATTGGTTAGATATGTGTGCCATAGAAGCCAGAATTGGCTGATAATTATAACACACTTCTAAGGATAAAATTATAATTTTGACTATAAATAATAAAATAGATTATTTTCTATCATAAATATGTATTTAGTATCTGTGATACATCCCTTGAGTTAATAGTAATGATAATTCTTATTTTTAAGAGTTGAAAATTTAAGATAAGAATTTTCATTTATTAACCCATAAAGTGCTCCCGACTGTAGGATCATCATGAGAATGATGATTGATCTAGAAGATTGGTGTACAATCGCTTCTTTATAGTAGATGAGTCTTGAGTCTATGTTGTAGAGACATCAAAATGAGAGTACAGGTACTCGTTAGAGAATGAGGGCACTGAGCATGACCATCTCGAGCAGTCATAAGAAAGTCTACCATCTCATCGATGACTGACTCGAAGCTGCAGTGGTGTGTCTGATTTTTTGACCCGAGGTGCATCGACGATTCACCTTGAGGGTGTTATAGTTTGACTACACCATGACTCGATCTTCTAGCCATTTAAAATCCTGAGGTGTATGTTGGCTATAACATGTTCATTGTAGGAATTGGATTGCACCAAGAGAAAATCTATCTACCTCGATAGATGAGGAGCAGCCCTATGATGATCATGAGAATCAAGTCCATTAATCCATGGCCATGGCAGAGTGAAATAATAGAAAAAGTTTCTATTAAGGTTTTCACATTGAACTTGAATCGAATGATTTAATCATATGATAGAAATTAGGGTTTGACGAGTTCACCTTAACCCTAATCTGAATGGAGCTCAAGATAGAAGAACTTAATCACACAGGTAGCTGCACCGAGAGATTCATTTTCAATTTTGATGGGTTACCACCATATACTACTAGGTATCACTGATGGATTTTAGGAGTAATTAGAATGATTTAGATGATCGATCATTCTAGTTATTTAAATCAGAAGAGTTCTGATCCATCGAAAGGAGTTTCGATGATGTCATTGATTGAGATCATGAGATATCTCATTACCATACAGAACTGAATCTAACTGGATCATACAAATAAGGGTTTGAATCTGGATATCATCAATTAGACTAATCCAGTTTAATTGATTTGAATTAGATTCAATTAGGTTTAAGAAAATCGTGCTAGCACATGATTGAGCCTAACGTTCTCCTTCTACTATCATTAAAAGTTATCTTGACTGAGTCAAATATATTTGTGCTCACTCAGGTACCTTTACTTGGTTTGACTGGAGCTTGTCTAGGTCAGAAAAGAGTTATCTTAGTTTATGAGATAAATTGGAGACAACACCTGCCAATTTTCATCATCTGCTAATTCTTATATTTTGACTTTAGTCAAACATTGACCTTTGACCCTTGGACATCTGTCCATATGTCATGCACCTATAGGAGAGTAGATAGGGGCTTATCCCCTTACTAGAAATTGCAAAGGAGGGGGTGCATGCCTAGGGATGCATGCGTTCATGGATAGGGACGATTGGAGTCCCATACGGATGGGACTCCAGGTTGCTTCATTGAATCAACTTAGGAAGGCACCTAAGACTCAGCTTTGACCAGTCTTGGCGCCACCTAAGGATGAATTGAAGGGGCTATCATCTGATTAGATCAAGTGATGTCATCCTACCAATCAGATTTAGATCTGATTGCATGAAGCAACATGATTGGCCGGGATGATGTGGCACTGCATGGCGCAGTAGGGTTTATATAAATCCTATCTGCGTCCAACTTTGAAAGAGTTCTCCCTTAGCCCATACCCCAAGGCTGCCCCTCTCCCTCCTCCATGCCATCTTCTAATTCTCTCTCTCCTCTCCACGCCCAAGGGAAGTTGGGCTCCAGCTTTGGTGCAATCCAGGTGAGAGAAAGGTGACAAGAAAGGAAGAAGGCAGCACTACTGCAGAGACGACTGCTGATCTTCAGAAAGAGTTTTGAAGATCCTCCAAATTAGATTTAAATTTGATATTTGGAGAAGTGATAAATAAGGAGAAGATCTCTAGATCCAGCCTGAGTGGATACTGGTAGAGGTCAGGCGCTTGCGTGGCTAGATCTAGAACCTCAGGCAATCAACAAGATCATCACAAGGTAATCTGATTACCCAACAAAAGGTATAAATTAAATTAGATTTAATTTATTCTTATTTTATTTTATTAGATCTATAAAATTAGATCTAAAATATCTTAGATCTAATCTTAATATATGAGAGAAATTTTTGAAATATCTCTCTTGATCCAATCAGATCTGATCGAACCTGATCCACAAAATTAGGATTTTCTTTCAACTGGTATCAGAGCCAGGTTCTATAAATTATTTAGATTTAATTTTAATTTATTTTTAATCTAATAATTAAATGATTTCAGATATCACATAAGATATGATTAGATTTAAAATTAAAAAAATTAAAATTAAATAATTTAGATCTAAGTTTTACATGATGCATGACTAGTTATAAAATAGAATAGTTCTATACATAGTCTTGCATGTTCATAATTTAATTTGATTAAATTATAATTTTAGATCTATTTTTTTATTATTTTTTAATATTATAAATATTATAATAAAATCTAAAAAATAGTAAATAAAATTATTTAATTTTTGGATCATATGAGATATGATGAATGCATGATTAGACTAGTTGTAGAATAGTTCTACATAATTATCTAAATTAGAATTTATTTTGATGTGATCAATTTAAATTTAATTTTTTAAATAAATTATCAGATAATTAAGATCTGAAAATATGCATGAAAAGATATATGAGATGTATGCAAAACATGTATTAAGTTAGATCAATTTTATATGAGATATATGATGTAGATCTAACTAATTTTGAAGATTTATATTTTTGATTAAAGTATTCCCCTTGGCCATCCGGTCATAAGAATAAACTAGGATTTAAATACCCTCTCCTCCCATTTGATGGGGTGTTCTTATGATGTGTAGGGGTGCTGCGCATTCATCCTTAATCAGAAATCAAGAACTTACTTTCTGTAAAATCCTAGATCTTGAAATCCTAGGATTTTATTTACATATTTTATTTGTGAACCCTAACTTAATTAAGAATTAAGATTATAAAATATATATTAGGTCTAAAATTGAGAATTTTAGATCTAAGATATATTCATAAAATTGGGTTCGGGCTTGGGTAGCTCAATTACGTCTAAGTGGTTGATCAAATCGAATCAAGAGTTGGTTAGATGGGATCAATAGTGTTTAAATTGACCAATCTAATAGGATTAAGTCTGGGTCAAGATCGAGTCACATGAGTGATCGATCAAGCTAAGACCTAATTAGGCTCAGTGGTTAGAGTCTGGATTGTAGGCTAATTCGATTGGTTCTGGCTCAACAATTTGGTGTCTAAGGTAAGTTTGGCAGATACGATCGATTGGTTTTAATTGGAAGCTACTCGACTCGAATGCATTCTTGTCGAGTTAATGGCATATCCCTTCCACCGATCTCACTTACCTGGCCATGTTTGTTGACTCAGTTCTGATCTGAGGTGGTCAATAATTCGAGCTAACCCATGCCACTAGGTTAGTCATAATGGTTATGACTATGTCAAGTCTAGTTTAATGAGACCTAAATCAAATCTTCCTAAGAAAAGATTAAGTCTAAGGTCTTCCACCATTGTAGATGTGCGGGCTCTTTCTGGGGTTGATTGTTCTCGACTGATTATAGTGGCTTAGTTGCATCGAAAAAATGCAACCATGTCTATTAGGCATTGGATGCTATGGGCTGGAGGATGGATTGGGCTCAATATTTTGGATACAGGTGAGAGACTCAATTAGAAATCCAATCTATGCAAATGGTGGGTCTGACTTAACTAAGAAGTGGATCAATATTCTGGACATGGTGAGATTCATGAATTAGAGATCAAGTTTGGATGCATCATGATTAGAGAATCATTGAATAAGAGTTGTTCACTCATTGGCTAACCCATCACCAATAACTGTTAGGTGAAGTGATGAGTCAGTTGGTGGGACTGCACCATCCATTAGAAATTATTAATCATGAAGATTTTTACACATCTACAGAGGGAGTGTTGGGATCTAAGAAAATAGTGAAAGCTAATTTATTTAAAAATAAAAAATTTAAATAAATTGGTTAAGTCTTAATTATAATATCTAATAAGAAACTTTGACTCTCTACAGAAAAATGTCTGCATCCAATCCACTAGCACAAATCCTAGATACCAATAGGGTGACCGAATCTAATTACAATGATTGGCTCTAAAACTTTAAAATTATTTTGGGTTTTGAGAAGTTAACTCATGTATTGGATCAGAACCCTCCCACCTTACCAGCTCATCCATCCGTTGAACAGAGAGCGTCTCTTGATAAGTGGACAGACGAAGATAACAAGGCCAGATACTACTTGTTGGGCTCGATGTCTGATGAACTTCAATGCCAACATGAAGATATTAGGATTGCTCCCCAAATTTTGGCTCACCTACAAGAGATGTTTGGTGAACAAGAGTCATGTAGCCAAGTATCAAGTCACTAAATGACTATTCAAGGCTAAAATGCATGATGGGCAGTTAATCCAAGATCATTATCTGATGATGATCAAGGACTTGGAAGAGCTTGAGAAGCTTGGAGTGAAGTTAGACCTAGATCTGTAGAATGATGTAATTCTGCAATCCTTGACTGATGCATATGGGCAGGTCATCATGAACTACCATATGCATAAACTTCAAAATTTTCTGGCGAAACTTATGAACATGCTGGTAACTGCTAAGCTTTCTATGAAGGATTCTAAAGGCTCAGTGCTTGCTATGGAATGGACTTCTTCCAAGAGAAAGTCTTTTGGAAAGAAGAAGAAGTCTGTGAAAAAGCAGAAGGTGGAAGAAGGAAAGAAGAAAAGGACAGAGCTAAAAAAGAAGGCCACTGACAAAGAAAAGTATTTCTATTACAACAATGATGGCCACTGAAAACGAAACTGCCCTACTTATCTGGCCACCCTGAAAAATAAGAAGGAGGCAGGTCCTTCTGGAGGTATGCTCATTATTGAGTCTAACCTTATGATTTCTTCTGCATCCAGTTGGATGCTTGACTCTGGTTCTAGTGCTCATTTGTGCACTTTCATGTAGGATCTTGAGGATAGCAGGAGGTTGAGGGATAGTGAGATGATCCTGTACATTGAAAATGGAGCAAGAGTTGTTGCCATAACGGTAGGAGCATACCCTCTTCGACTACCATCTGGTTTAAACTTAGTTTTAAAAGACTGTTATTATGTGCCTGCAGCAAGCAGGAATTTGATTTCTATTTCATGCCTAGCACTAGAAGGCTATGTAATTAGTTTTCTTAAGGACCATTGTAACATTCTTTATGAAAGAAATAAAATTGCAAGTGGTTTCCTTATTAACGGTCTTTATCAGTTACATATTGATGTATCTATTTTTAATATCGAGCAAAATGTGAATGCCATGAAATGACCTAGGGATAGTCCAAATGATAGGTATCTATGGCACCTAAGACTAGGTCATATAGCAGAAGATAGGATTAACAAATTGGAGAAAATTGGGCTATTGAGTCCGTTGACTTTCGAGTCATATCCAATTTGTGAATCTTATCTTCATGGCAAAATGACTAAACTCCCTTTTGTAGGACATGGGAAAAGGGCCACGGATCTTCTTGCCCTAGTACATACTGATGTGTGCGGCCCATTTGATGTGCCGGCTAGAGGCAACTTTGTCTACTTCATAACCTTTACCGATGATTTATCTAGGTATGGGTATGTGTATCTTATGAGACACAAGTCTGAAGCTTTTGAAAAGTTCAAAGAATTCAGACATGAAGTAGAAAAGCAAATTGAAAAATCCATTAAGGTTCTTCGATCAGATCGAGGAGGTGAATACCTTAGTCGAGAATTCTTTGACTATCTCAAGAAAAATGGCATAGTCTCTCAATGGACTCCACCTAGAATACCTCAACTCAATGGAATTTTAGAACGGAGGAACCGAACTCTATTAGATATGATCCGATCCATGATGAGCTTCACAGACCTTCCTGATTTTCTTTGGGGACACTGTTTGTTAACTTCAATATACTTACTGAATAGGGTTTCCTTCTAAAACCGTTCCTACCACACCGTATGAGATATGGCATGGTAAGAAACCAAGTCTGAGTCATCTCAGAATTTGGGGTTGTCCGGCTCATGTCAAAAGACAACAAGCGGACAAGTTAGACTTTAGGTCCTTTAGAGCTCGATTTATAGGATATCCTAAAGAGTCATTAGGATATTATTTCTACATTCCAGAAGATCACAATGTGATTGTGAGTCGACATGCCATCTTTCTTGAAAAATAGTTTATTCAAGATAGCGGCATTGGAAAAGCAGATCAAGCTCGATGAGAAAGTCTCACAAGAGCAACGAGCTAAGGACCAAATGGAACCAAATCAGGTTGAGCCAATACAGATCACTACCTCCTCCACCTCGTAGATCGAAAAGAGTTTTTCCATCCTCCTGAAGAGGTACTTAGGTACTATTTCAGAGGAAAATAGAGAAAATGTTCCTCATAGGTAATGGAGTTCATGGTGATGATCCCAAAATCTATAATGAGGCGATATCAGATATCGACTCCGAGAAATGGTTAGAGGCAATGAAGTCAGAAATTGACTCGATGCACTCAAACCAAGTCTGAACCTTGGTAGATCCACCAGAAGGTATAGTACCTATTGGGTGTAAATGGATCTACAAGAGAAAGATTGGTGTAGATGGAAATGTGGAGACATTCAAAGCTAGATTAGTGGCAAAAGGTTATAGTCAACGAAAAGGCATTGACTATCAGGATACCTTTTTGCCAGTAGCTATGCTAAAATCCATCCGCACATTGCTTGCTGTTGCAGCCTATTTCGATTATGAAATATGGCAAATGGACGTGAAAACGGCATTCTTAAATGGATATCTTGAGGAAGATATCTATATGGAACAGCCGCTAGGTTTCACATCCAGTGATGCTGATCACAAGGTATGCAAGCTGCAAAGGTCCATATATGGACTTAAGCAAGCATCTCGGAGCTGGAACACTCATTTTAATGATGTGATCAAATTGTTTGGTTTCATCAAAAATGAAGAGGAGCCATGTGTCTTCAAAAAGGTCAGTGGGAGCGCTGTTGTCTTCCTCGTATTGTACGTGGATGACATCCTCCTTATTGGGAATGATATTCCCATGTTGACCATAGTTAAAATATGGTTATCCAAAGAATTCTCCATGAAAGACCTAGGTGAAGCATCCTTTATTCTAGGAATTAAGGTCTATAGAGATAGACCGAATAGGATGCTAGGACTTTCACAGAAGATGTACATAGAGAAAGTACTAAAGAGGTTTAGTATGGAAAACTCTAAGAGGGGATTAATACCCTTCAGACATGGTATTCATCTTTCCAAGAAGATGTGCCCTAGCACACCTGAGGAAATAGAACGCATGAGCAAGATCCCTTATGCTTCTGCAATAGGGAGCCTCATGTATGCCATGCTATGTACACGACCTGATATAGCCCATGCTGTGAGTGTCACAAGCAGATATCAGTCAAATCCAGGTGAAGAACACTGGACTTCTGTGAAATGTATCCTTAAGTACTTGAGAAGAACTAAGGATATGATGTTGGTCTTTGGTAATGGAGAACTCCAAGTCCAGGGATACACAGACTCGGATTTTATGTCCGATGTAGATGATCGAAAGTCGACATCTGGGAGTCTGTTTGTGTGCAAATGGTGGAGCTGTCAGCTGAAAAAGTTTCCAAGCAAACTAGTGATAGCAGATTCCACCATGGAAGCAGAATATATCGCTGCATCAGAAGCTGCGAAGGAAGCATTCTGGTACAAAAAAGTTTGCCACAGAAATTGGAGTGAATGCCATCAGATGCCATTCCTCTATACTGCGACAACAATGGCGCCATAGCCCTTGCTAAGGAGCCGAGGTCTCACCAAAAATTCCAAGCACATTGAGCGGCGATACCACCTCATCCGCGATTACCTCGAGAAAGGTTACGTATCGAGGTCAAGAGAGTCGAACTCCGCAGATAATGTGGCAGATTCCACTTACAAAGCCGTTGGGCCAGCAGAAGATCGAAGCCCACCTTGAGAAGATGGGACTTAGACTTGTAGCCAATTGGCTTTAGGATCAAGTGGGAAGATTGTTAGATATATGTGCCCTAGAAGCCAGAATTGGCTGACACTTGTAATACACTTCTAGGGGCAAAATTATAATTTTGACTATAAATCAATAAAATGGGTTATTTTTTCTATCATATATGTGTATTTAGTGTCTGTGATACATCCTTTGAGTTAATGGTAATGATAATTCATATTTTCAAGAGTTGAAAATTTAAGACATGAAATAATTTTTATTATTAACTCATAAAATGCTCCCGACCATAGGATCATCATGAGGATGGTGATTGATCCGAAAGGTTGGTGTACAATCGCTTCTCTTTAGTAGATGAGTCTTGAGTCTATGGTGTGGAGACATCCAAAGCGAGAGTATAGGTACTCGTTAGAGAATGAGGGCACTGAGCGTGACCACCTCGAGTAGTCATTAGGGAAAGTCTACCTTCTCGTCGAATGACTGACTCGATGCTGCAGTGGTGTGTCTGGTTCTTTGACCTGAGGTGCATCGGCAGTTCACCTTGAGGGTGTTATAGTTTGACTACACCATTACTCGATCTCCTAGCCATTCAAAATTTTGAGGTGTATGTTGGCTATAGCATGTTCATTGTAGAAATTGGATTGCATCAAGATGGAAAAATCTATCTACCTCGGTGGTAGATGAGGAGCAGCCCTATGATGATCATGAGAATCAAGTCCAGAAGCCCATGGCCATGGCAGAGTGAAATAATAGAAAGAGTTTCTATTAAGATTTTCACATCGGACTTGAATCGAATGATTACATCATATGACAGAAATTAGGGTTTGACGAGTTCACCTTAACCCTAATCTGATCGAGGGCTCAAGATAGAAGAACTTAATCACACAGGTAGCTGCACCAAGAGGTTCGTTTTTCAGTTCTGATGGGTTGCCACCATATACTGCTAGGTGTCATTGGTGGATTTTGGAAGCAATTAGAATGATTTAGATGATCGATCATTCTATTGTCTGAATCAGAAGAGTTCTGATCCATCGAAAGGAGTTTCGATGATGTCAATGATAGAGATCATGACATATCCCATTATCATATAGAATTGAACCTAACTAGGTCACATAAACAAAAATTTAGATCTGGATATCATCAATTAGACTAATCCAGTTCAATTGATTTGAATTAGATTCAATTAGGTTCAAGAAAATCATGCTAGCACACGATTGAGCCTAACATTCTCCTTCTACTATCATTAAAAGTTATCTCAACTGAGCCAAATATGTTTGTGCACACTCAGGTATCTTTACTTGATTTGACTAGAGCTTGTTCAGGTTGAAAAAGGATTGTCTTAATTTATGAGATAAATTGGAGACAACACCTACCAATTTTCATCGTCTGCTAATTCTTGTCTTTTGACTTTGGTCAAATGTTGACCTTTGACCCTTGGACATCTGTCCATGTGTCATGCACCCATAGGAGAGCAGATAGGGGCTTGTGCTCTTGCTAGAAATTGGAAAGGAGGGGGCACACGCCTAGGGAGGCATGCGCCCATGGATAGGGACGATTGGAGTCCCATACGGATGGGACTGTAGGTTGCTTCATTAAATCAACTTAGGAAGGCGTCTAAGACTCAGCTTTGACCAGTCTTGGCGCCACCTAAGGATGAATTGAAGGGGCTCTCATTTGATTAGATCAGGTGATGTCATCCCACCAATTAGATTGAGATCTAATTGCACGAAGCAACGTGATTAGCCGGGATGATGTGGCACTGCATGGTGCAGTAGGATTTATATAAACCTTGTCTGCGCCCAACTTTGAAAGAGTTCTCTCTTAGCCCATGCCCTAAGGCTGCCCTTCTCTCTCCTCCATGCCATCTTTTGGTTCTCTCTCTCCTCTCCACACCCAAGAAAAGTTGGGCTCCAGTTTGGTGCGATCTAGGCAAGAGAAAGGTGACAAGAAAGGAAGAAGGCGGCACTGCTGTAGAGACGACTGCTGATCTTCAGAAGAATTTTTGAAGATCCTTCAAATTAGATCCAAATTTGATATTTGGAAAAGTGATAAAGAAGGAGAGGATCTTCAGATCTAGTCCGAGTAGATACTGGTAGAGGCCAGGCACTTGCGTGGCTAGATCCAGAACCTCAGGCAATCGGTAGGATTATCACAGGATTATTTGATTACTCAACAAAAGATATAAATTAAATTATATTTAATTTATTTTTATTTTATTTTATTAGATCTATAAAATTAGATCTAAAATATCTCAGATCTGATCTAGATACATGAGAGAAATTTTTGAAATATCTCTCTTGATCCAATCAGATCTGATCGAACCTGATCCAGGAAATCAGAATTTTTCTTCAGGGTTAAGGTCTGATTTTTTTATAGAGAATAGACCTAAGAGAGAGGGTTTGGACATGGGAACCTTGGGTTCAAAGGGGTCTTGGGCATGTGACTTCGTAAAGACACAATTTGTTGTGTTTAGGTGAGAGAAAGGAATAGGAAAGAAGGGTCTTCTCTAGGGTTTTATTGTTAGATCTTCTTCCACTTCTCTTTTGAGAAAAAAAGATAAGACAGAGGACCTCTCTTAGATCCTCCCATCTCTTTTTTGGTCCTTGGAAAGTCCAAATTATTCAAAGAAAGAGCTTTGCCATCAACCGTCAAAGAAGGATGAGCACGGTGATAGCACACTGTGCTAATTTTCAGTTGCTGGAGTTTGAATTAAGATTGGGGCTTCGTATGGATTTCTCATAGAGGCTGGATGCATGTGTAGCTCAAAGTGACAATCTTAATCTTAGATCAGCAAGTAAAGATTCTAGTTTGCAAAAGATAAAGGAGATATGATCTCTTTCTTCTACTAGATTAGATCTAGTGTTGTTTGACATTGATATGATCAACATCCATATTTTTATTTAATATTTAATTTTTTAATTTATGTATATGTATGAATCATATCTTTAGATTCTAGATCTAGAAATGTTTATATTATTTTATAAATTAATATGATTAATTTGTAGCTTTCGCTGTTTTTATTTTGACAAAGTTTCGAAATAGATCTTGCAAACTCTAAATTTTTTCTTCAAAAAATGCATTAGGGGTAGAGGTAATTTACAATTCCTATTCTAAATTTTCATAAAACTTCACGAAGTAGGAATATCAACCAAAATATAAAATATTAAAACATCCTATTAGACTTCTAAGAAAAAGATATTCTAATTTACACCACCAAATTCAACCTAACATCTAGGGGTCTTGACCAATCCTGGGATCTAAATATTTATCAAATATCAGTCTTTAGGTAGAAATCATGGTTACTTGCATGTGATGAATTTGGTTATGATTAAATACCCTTGCTATCCAGATTAGTAATTCAACCTGATCAATTTAAAAAATTCCTAAGTTAGATTTAATTCATCAATTAAAGAAAAGTTAAACTAATTTAAGTGATTACGCTCGATTTGGATAAATCTATAAAGATAAAAAAAATAGAGAGAGTAAATCACTTGGGGTTAGGTCAGTGTTAGGTCAGTGTAGAGTTTCGATCCATCAGTGATCACAAGTCAGAGAAGGAAGATTAACAAAAAAAAAAATAGATTTATAGAAATTAATTAAATAATTAAATAATAAAGAAAATAAAAAAATGGAGGGAAAAAAGAGAAGGGAGAGGAAGAGAGGGAAGGAAAGAGAAGGAGAAGAGAGAGGATTGATGGTTGGTAGGATGGTGGTGGCACAACGGCATGGCTGGGTCCAGCAGCAATGGTGGCGTCGATGGTGGCTGCATGAGAGAAGGCCAAAAGAAGTAGAAAAAAAATATTTCAAAAGGGCTAAAATAATCTAGAAATAGTGCTTGGATCCAAGAAGAATGGAAGAGGAGAGAAAGACTACTCACCGATGATCATCAAGGATGGCAAATTTTGGTCAATGGTGGCAATTTTTCAACGATTCAAGGGCATAAAAAATCAAGTCAAAATAGGATAGAGAGAGAGGAGGGTTTTCAAGTGGCCATGCTTGAGCTAAGGTAGCTCGTTGATTGTTGGAGAGAAAAAAAAGGGGGGGGGGGGGTGGAGAAGAGATGGGGGTGCTTAGTGAAGCCGATTGTAGGGGATTAGGGGTTTAAATAGGAAAGGATGCAGAGGGAGATAAGGCCATTCTAATGCCGACCATTTGCCAGTTGTACTGGCCTCCAACGGTCATTGGCCGTTTATGCCAGTCTAAAGATCTCACACTGACCATCATTGGATGGCCTTATCACTAAGTAACGGTGATCGGGTGGGAGGTCGGGATCTCCTTTATTCTGATTTTTTTTTTTTTCAAAAATTGAATTGAAGTTGGCAATGAATTTTGCTAACTCAAATTCAAAACTAGAGGGAGGGGGGAGATTTCACAGTTCTCTACTACATCTTCCTTGCAGGAGCTGAAAAATAGAAGGAAAGACCATAAAAGCTTATTATACTATTGTTAGGATTTGAAGTTAACGGCTAAAATATATATGAATACAAAATCATGCAAACAGAAATGGGATACTAACAAGTGTGTACAGTACTGGTTAAAGGCACGATACCTTGGAGATCTTTCTCGCAATAGGCATAGGAAACAGACCTCTGTGCAGGTCCTGGGAAATGCAGATAGCGATGGCGTGCAAGGAGCATTGCAGTATTATAAATATCTGTTGATACTTTTTTATTATAGTTGATTCCATTTAAAAATGAAAAAGGTGATAAAACAAAGCACGTCACACGGTGGAAGTTAGTCCTGCCAATTTTATTGGAGTCTCTTCCCCAAAACTGCCACATTGAGTGAGTGTGTTTTCACTAGTTAGAATAGTCACCTCTTGGAAATGGGATGAAGAAGGCCCGGCATATGAGCTTTGAAGCAAATTAAAATTGACTTTCCTGAAACATTCTAGTTGCCATAAAATTAAAGATATGAAGCTCTACAAACCGGTTGTGACTCGAACAATATGGGTGCTGCTGAGAATGTTTTTGGTAATAGATGGAAAAGTGAATATTTCAGAGCTCGGATTTGTCTTAAGATTAAGTGTGGGAACACAAATTAACTACTGGGCCAATTAGCCAAAGACGACAGTTTGCGATCCCAAACTGATCTTCGGGACTTGCATATAATTAATGGCTTCAAAAGTTTGAGAAATGGTAGTTAGTTCTTTATAACGTAAATAGCTTATAATTTTTTTAGTCAAGGCATAATATAATTATGGAAATGTTGTTATTTTACCCCGGCACTGAGGGTTGTTCGTCTTTACCACATCGGTTGCACCAGAAACTATCCTCATTTGTTTGTTTAACAGTCCTGCAATTATAGAAGGGTTTATACCACTAAATGTAGGAGGTGTCAATCATCTTTAGATTTGCTTCGTATGTGAATTTCAATGCTTCGGTTACTATAGTGAGAAGAGATTCAATATGATGAAAAGGAACAGCATTTGGAATTTCAACAAATGTATTAGGGCTTGAATCCAAACCAAAAGGCTATATCCAATTCCATCCTAAACTTGATTGCAGCTGAAATAGTGGCCTTTTGTTCATATATATGCAACTGCGAACTGGAAAACCATATTTGTGGAGAACATTAACTAAAAGATTAACATCTAAAAATAAAACAATATTATCATTAGCTTCGTTGAGGATTGCTTCATTTTTTTTTTCTAGGTTGTTGAATAGAACATTTGAGAATTAAAATTCCATTACAATTGCAAGGAACTTCATCAAAATTAGCCAACAGTCTCAACTTGCAGAAGTAATCAATAGGGATAAGACTATTGTCATTTAAAATTTCCAAAAGGATCATATCAGCATATATATATATATATATATATATATATATATATATATATATATATATATATATATATACATGTGTATGTATGTATATATACATATATACACATATGTATGTATCTATGTACATATACATATGTATGTTGAGAAAAGCACCTCGAATTTCTTTACAATAAGTCCACAGTAAGGTTCAGGACGACGAATAGAATCCAACGAATCTAAGAACAACCAAAACGGAGTCCAGATGGAGAACATACGCATGAAAGAAGGTCAGAGCAAGGTAGCTGGCTTTTGGGCCTATCGGAGGGACCCACAGGCGGTGCCAGACAGTAGCGGCGTAGTCCAAACTGATCGTGCATGATGGCACTGGGCCAACTGTGCGCTGGGCCGGCCAGACGCGTAAGTGTGTGCGGGGGGAACGTGTGGGCTGTGTGGGAGCGGGCCATGCGGGCGCCCAACCCATGTGGTGGGGTGCGGTCCACCATGGACCACCGGCTCACGAGTGCCCGCTTGGATCCCCAATTCGTTTCCTTTGCATTTCGCATGGTCCACAATATTATTCCAAGGACCGATCGTGATCGAATGGCTCAGAGCAGAGCCGGTTGCGATCTAATGGTCCGAGATCGATTAAAGCCTGATCAGGCATGATCGGATGGCCCAAGAGGGAGCCAGTAATGATCAGACGATTCAGATACGATCTCGGGTGTTTTTAGGACTGGATTTTCTACTCGAACACTATTTTTGAGTTTCTAGAGTCTATATAACTTCGATTGATGAATTATTAATTATGTTAGAAAGCTGGTGACATTTCGAAGGTGCTGAGAGGCTTCTTGAGAGGTTTCAAAGAGCTTTTGTAAGGACTTTAGAGATTTTTATTAAGAAACTTTTTATTGCCGAGAAGAACAACCCAAGAAGGGGGGTGAATTGGATTTTTCAAAAATTTTTGGTTTACTAAATGTATGTGCAGAACTTAAATATTGATATGCTAGAAATACAGTAATTTAAATATGCAGAAAATAATAGTAACTAAAAGAAAGAATCATATATATAAAAACTTAAGATTTTTTTAGTGATTCGGTATCAAATCCAACACCTACGTCCACTCCTCAAGTATTCTACTTAAAAATTTTACTATAATCTCCAAGATTATAACAAGATTATTTTCACTAGGCTCACAATCTAAATCCAGTTGATTTTATGGCTAACCAACCAAAATCTGACCCCAAGCCACTCTTAGGCTTGTACAAATCTAATTCATGGCTTGGATGAGCCTCTCCCCTAAGTTTCAACCTTTTTGAAACTTGAAATACAGAAATTTTGAAGTACTGAAATTTAAAATTAAACAAACTTCTTAAAAAGTAGATTTGAAGCTTTAATGCACAAGCTGAGTTATTAGAGGGCTTTAGCAATGAATGCTCCCTTCATTCACTTGAGAATGCCTTGATTGCATAGCTGGTTGAGTGGTTGAATAGAATGAAGACTCTTTAAAGCTTACTATTTGGACTGCATATAGATTTTCAAAAGGTTACTGAAGTTTTCTACTTTTTTGCTTTTATATCTTGAGTTTCCTAGTCTTAATATGGTCTTAAAAGTCTTCTAAACCAAGTTAGAAAATCCAAAACTGGGTTTGTATCCATTAGAATATCAGAAAAAGCCATTTAAAGCATCCAAAATAAAATTTGGGCAGTTCTGAAAACTAGCCATTGGGGCTGTTAGAAACTCGGGAGTCAACTCTCCAAAGTCCTGAGTCAACTCCAGTGACAGGATGAAAAATTCTAAAGCTCAAGAGTCGACTCTCCAAAGCCTTGAGTCGACTCAAGCTACAGGATGAAAAATTCTGGCACTCTGTATTTCTGTCCCGTGCCAGTTTTGCATGCCGGAGTCGACTCCTGGACTTCGTGAGTCGACTCCAGTCATATGATAAAAAATTCTATATTCTATTCTTGGACTGGTGCCTTTTCTGAGACATGAGTCGGCTCCTACTGTTCGTGAGTCAACTCCTCCATAAGTCGACTTATGGTCGACTCCTGATCGACTCCTGTGATAGGGTCCATACTAACACCTATTTCAAGCCTGGTGCTTGCCTGAGCCCGTAGTCGGCTCCTAGCAATCGAAAGTCAACTCTTGGACTGTGCCAAATGCTGAAACTATGCCAAATCCATCTTTAAACTTCCTTTGAGCTTGTTCATGACCCAATATTCCTTGAAAGTATTTGGCTTGACCTCTTTTTGCTCCTCTTTCTTGGTTCTTTCAATCAAAACATAGAATATCATTCAAATGGGTTCATATCTTCCTAAACTTTACTTTAAATGCTTCAACCAAAATGTCAGTACCCAAAATAGACTCAAATATTTTATTATTCATCAAAATCATACTCAGGATCAACAATCTCTCCCTTTTTGATGATGACAAAATCTTTGAGTTCGTGCATAACAATTATAAATTCAAAAAGACATTTAATAGTGAAGAAAATTAGGATTTGATGTTTGAAATATGACCCACAACAAGAAGAGAATCAATTTTCAGCGCAGCAGTCGGGTCGGCTCTGATGCACAATCAAGCCAGCTCGGACTAAGATCGAGCCGAGTTAAACCATAGCTGAGCTGGCTCTCTCAGGTAGATAGATAGTAGAAATTTAGACAAGATACAGTCAAGCTAGCTCAACCCTTGACTGAGCTGGCTCGACGGAGATAAATAGAACATGATGGGATTTTTTCTATTTGGACTCAAATTTTGATTAATCTAAGGGGTCTATGAGAGTTGCACGTGGACTATAGGATCTAGCAGTCATGGAGGGTTGCGATCATGATCTAAAGGTTGGAAAATATTTCAAGACTCCATCAAGGACATGTTCAACTCATATTAGGAGAATGAGCCCTGTTAGGACTCCTGTAAACTATTGAGAAGAGGATTCTCATCCTATTTAAAGGGCTGAGGTATTATGGAGCAAAAAAGATGGCGCGTGTGGCATGAGAGGCACGTAAAGAGGCTCAGAAAGTCGTCGAGAGAAGCTTGGCAGAGCATCGAGTACGTGCAGCCCATGAGAGAGAGAAGCAATAGGTGTATAGCATCCATCGAGATGGCTACGAGGGTAGAGAATCTTGTAGCTGCTGTGGGTCTCCTTGAAATTTTGAGAGAGCTTTCATGAGGATAACTTTAAGTTGAGAGAGATTTATGTACGATGAGTTTAGAGTGGGTGTTCTCCTCTTATACCTATTTTTCTTTTTCATAGTGAAGTTTTGCATTCCCCGTGGAAGCGAGCCTTTAGGCTAATCCACTTACTTGATTATTTTCTTATTTTATTTTTTCATTCTTCCTACCGCAATAATTTGATATTAGATCCTTAACAAGCAGTATCAGAATAGCTAATATTCAAATAGTTTGGTATCAGAGCGAGTTAATGACATAATAATTGGTATCAGAGTCAAATAGTACTGAAGCATAAATTATAGGAGTGGATAGAGATTGAAGAATATGAAGGAGACAAGCACAATCAAGGTGGAGATCAATAGGTTTGATAGAAAGGGCAATTTCTTTTTGTGGCAAGCAAGGATAAAGAATATCCTCATCTAATATGGATTGATCGATACTCTCTTGTATGACGAGATGCTAGCTACCATAAAGGTGAAGGATTGGTAGCGGATTCAGATGCAGGTGGTGAGCACGATCCACTTATACCTAGTGGATGATGGGGTGATCCATGTACTTGGTAAGACTTTTTTGATAGTGCTATTATCGAAGCTCGAGGAGTTGTACATGGTGAAGTCACTCACCAACACGCTATTCCTTTGGAGGCAGTTCTACCAGCTATAGATGAACGAAGGCCAGAGCATGTGGGAGCATCTATTCAACTTTCAGAAGATCCTCACCGACCTCCTCAGCATTGGTGAAAAAGTTGAGGAGAAGAAGACTAGGGCATTGATCTTGCTAGCGTTGCTTCTCCCTTCGTAAAGTCCTTTGTGACTGCTCTTCTAGTGGAAAAGAGCACAATCAAGATGGATGAGGTCACTGCAGCGATACTCCAGAATGAGGTTCTCAGGAGGAAGAACCCAGCTTCAAGCTCAGATGGTGGTAGCTCAGCTTTGATGATTTCTGAAAGAGCTAGAGGCAGTAGATGGAGCAATAGAAGATCATGAGAAGGACGATCTAGATCCAAGATGAGGGATCCTAGCAAGATTAGATGCTACAGGTTTGATAAGTTGGATCATCGAGTCAAGAACTGCTCACAACTCAAAGATTGGACGAGGGCTACTGCAGCAATGGCTAGTAGCAAGTCAGAGGATGATGTTCTAAAGATATCTGATGAGGTATCTAGTTCTTTCCAATAATAAATTTTAGACTCTGCATGCACATATCATGTTTGTTGTAGAAAAGGATAGTTTGACTTCCTAGAGAACAGTGATGGTACTGTTTAACTGCCGGATAGATCGAGCTATGCGATCAGAGACATCAGAATAGTCAGCTAGAAGATACATGATGGTATAGTGAGGTGATTGGGGAAGATCCGATACATACCTAATTTTAGACAGAATCTTATCTCAATAAGTAGACTGGATTCAAATGGCTACAGATGGATAGCTGGTGATGGAATCCTGAAGGTCATGCATGGTGATAGGATGATACTAGAGGAGAAGAAGATGATAAGAGGACATTACTATTTGATAGGAAGCCCAGTGCGAAGTGAAGCTTCAGGAGCCAGAGGGAGTCCAATGTAAGGTGGAGCTCTAGGTGGAGGTGGATCGGGCACGAGACGGGAGACTGGGAAGGACAAGAGGCAATATCGCAGAGTGAAGTTTCTATTACCGTAGGAGAATTCCTTAAGTAGGTCTTAGGTCAGGAGGATCATAGGCATTGATGGAGGTGGGATCAAGCAGCCTGGCTCGACTCCCATGTTTATCCATCCATGATCAGTAGGCATGCCCCAAGGCATGGAGCGAGATGGATCACAAGCTCTCAAAATTAGGTGGAGGCCGAATGTCGAGTCGAGGTGGAGATTGTTAGGATTTGACATCTTAAATTTGACCTACAGTAAGAAGAGAATCAATTTTCAGTACAACAGTCGGGCTGGCTCTGATATGCAATCGAGCTGGCTCGAATTGAGATTGAGTCACCTCGACTGTTCTCTCAAGCAGATAGATAGTAGGAGTCCGGGCAAGATGCAGTCAAGCTAGCTCGATCCCTAACCAAGCTAGCTTGGCGGAGGCAAACAGAACATGATGGGGTTTTTACTATTTGGACTTGGATTGTGATTAATCCAAGAGGTCTACAAGAGTTGTGTATGGACCATAGGATCCAATGGCTATAGAGGGTTACAGTCATGATTTGAAGGTCAAAAAATATTTCAAGACTCCATCAAGAACATGTTCAACTCACATTAGGAGAATGAGCCCTATTAGGACTCTTGTGAACTACTAAGAAGAGGATTCTCATCCTATTTAAAGGGATGAGGTACTGTGGAGCAAAAAAGATGGCGCATGTGGTGTGAGAGAAATGTAGAGAGGCTCAGGCAGTCACTGAGAGGAGCTTGGTAGAGTGTCGAGTATGTGCAGCCCACGAGAGAGAGAAGTAATAGGTGTATAGCATCCGATGAGGAGACTGAGGGCAGAGCATCTTATAGCTTCTATGGGTCTCCTTAGGATTCTAAGAGAGCTTTTGTGAGGATAGCTTATAGTTGAGAGAGATTTGTGTACGGTGAGTTGAGAGTGGGTATTCTCCTCTTGTACCGATTTTTTTCTTTCATAATGAAGCTTTGCATGCCCCATGGAGGCGAGCCTTTAGGCTAATCCTTGTACTTGATTTTTTTTTATTTTATTTCTTTCTTCTTTCTACCGTAATAATTTGGTACTAGATTCTTAACAAGTGGTATCAGAGTTGCTAATATTCCAATAGTTTGGTATTAGAGCGAGTTGATACCACAACAGATTATACATAATTTCATCCATTTTATAGTAATTTATTATTTTAATTGCAATGATCCTTCTCCTTTCTATTTGTTAAATGTAAAATGTGCCAATAATTTAGAAGTTTCAGAGTTTGACGGTATGTGCCATTAATGTGCCACTAGTATGCCATTAATGTGCCAAATTTTTAGAATGTTACGGTATGTATCTTATTTTTAGCATTAATGTACCATTAGTGTGCCATGTTGCATTTGTTTTATTTTTCTTAAGTGGTTTTATTTGTATCCTCCCCCCTTCTTTATGCTTATATTTTGGTCCTTCATTTTTATATGCTCCCCCTTTCTTCATGCTTATCTCTTTCTTTTTCATCTTTGTGTATTTGTTCCCACTTTCTTTATGCTCATCATTTTCTCCCTCTTTTTGTCATCATCAAAGAATGAATAGCAAGAAAATGTATCTTCAATAAAAAGATATAAAAGAAAACATCCATACATATATAAAAAGAAATACATAGTTCATAGGGGTATGTATTGCATACAAAAAGATATCCATGCAGTACAAGTACTTTCATACAACATAAACAAGATCCTAAGATAAAGTATCATTAACAACAAGATGATATGAACAACATATTATGTCTAAATACGATGACTAAATCCTAATACACCATATAGATATAAAGTAAGACCTATATAAGATGCCCTAGGTCCTAATAGATCAGTCAGATGGGACATCCAGTGTGGTAGAGGAGATGGATCTAGTCACTCTCCTGCTCCTGATGCGAGTTGATGGTCCTCCAGCTTGGGAATATGTCCTAAGGGGTCTAGGAGGAGGCTGTGTGGTAGGTGGCTGATCGGGTGCACTGGAAGGAGACTCAAAAACTAGAGGCTGAACAAAGAAAATATCTAGATCTACCTTAACTATGTCAGCGACTGCTGTAGATGCTGTTGCCTCAATTATTACCTCTACTGCAGCGGCGATCGCTGCTGCCATCGATCCTAGTGGAGCATGGGTCCTCAAAAGGTCTACTAGCTATCCCATGGAAGCTAGAAATGATGTGATCATATCTGAGGACATGCTAGATCTCTCTCTCTCTGCTCCATGAACTAAGTCAGACACCCAACCTCAGATGCTAACCAAGCTATCTCGATCTGGATCCCCTCCATCTGAGATCTTAGTCCATCTAAAATAGAGTGGATGATCTGGGTAGCCTGATCATCAATGGTCTGATCTGATGGAGGATGAGTACTAGCAGAAGAACCTGGGAGAGTGGTGAATGAGTCTGCAGTTGACTCAGTCGGAGGCTGTGCCAGAGGAATTTCTGTAGTCTGACTAGATCTGACTCCATCTCGGGTCGGAGGCTGCTCCTATCTAGAAGCTCTCTTGATCCATCTGTCATTCAGTTTTCGATAGCCCATCCTAGTGAGTATTTTCTCCCCATATGTATTAGTATGTCTCAAATGTAAGGATAGCTCTCCCTTAAAATCAATCCCAACCTCCCTAAAGACTAAGGTCAGTGTCATACCATAAGGGAGACATGCTTTGGCCCTGCCTACTCCATCTCTCATTTGTCTAAAAATCAATAATGGAAGATTGAGATGCTCACCTCGAACTATATAGTCCATAATTCCAATTACCCTATCCGGGACTAGATCAAATCGGCCAGTCTTGAAAAAGACAATCTGAGCAACAATGTGACTGAGAACTCTCATTTCTATGGATAGACTATTAGCTTCCAGCTTTGTGATTTTCTCTAGTTGCTCACCCGGTATTCATCCTAAGAGCAAAATCCCTATCAAATGGGTGCTGTGGTGCTAATCCCTCAGTGGGCAGACCCAAAATCTATCCAAGTCTTTTAGGTGTGAGGCAAAAGATGACTTTTTTTACTGTACATTTTAGATCATCTTCACCTCCAGTCATGCATCGATAAAACTCTCTGACTAAATGAGGGTAGGTTGGTTAGTTGATGGAGAAGAAATGCTCCCATTGTTGATTTTGGATCCAACCGCCAATAATCAACCCCTCTCGATCAAAAAAATTGGAAGTCTACATTTCTTCTAGTTGTCACTTGTCGATCCAATAGAGAGGGAGGAGGAATAGGTGATTAGAGGATGGTGTTACCTTTGTTATAGTTAGAATCACCATCGCTTGAAGATTCACGCTCCTCCACTAGATGTAATCTCCTTCGGACAACTTGGATCTTTCTCTTTGGCCCCATTCCGCATAGGTGGAGGATGAATCCAAGAGAGATCATGAAGGGGGATAGGTGGAAGTGTCGATAGAGGGCCCCTCATGGCGTTAGAATAGTTCTAGGATTGAACAGTGAAAGGATAAGGTTAGACGAGGAGGAGAGGACTCGGGTTTAAAGACTAGGTTTCTGACCATGAGTCGACTCTAGATTTTCATGAGTCGACTCCAGGTTAGGTAGTGTAGAATTTTGATTTTTCATAAAAGAAGAATAGGTGCATCTAATTAAGGGATAGATGAGAATTAAGTCTAATAAATCAATAGTCTTATGAAATATGAGATCTTTATGAGAGTTTGAGAGGACATGATTTTAAATCAATTAGCAAGTTCACAAGCTAGAATCCTTAGAGAGCTATAAAGAGATTTCTAATTCATATAAGAGCTATTAGATTAAGAGAATCTATTTTTGATCTTAATCTGAGTTATAGTACATTTCTAGTTCTGTCCTAATTATGCTAAACCTCTCTTCATTAAGGGGTATTTCCCAAGGATGGCTATCCAAGAGAGGGAGTGAATTAGATATTTAAAAATTTAAACTATGAATATGCTGAATTTTAATGCTATGTATTTAGTGAAATAAAGTAAAATACAAGTATAGATGAATAACAATAGAAATGAAACTACACAAATACAAACACCAAGCTTTTATAGTGGTTCGACACCAAACTCAGCACCTACGTCCACTCCCTAAGTAATCCACTTGGAAATTCAACTATAATCACTCAATTGATTATAGTTTGATTATTCTTTTGGTTTACAATCCAATTCGATTGGTTTTGACCTAGGCTGACCAACTATAACCTTTATAATGATTATTTTTTGGGCTCACAATCAATCCAGTTGATTTTTCTTGGATCACCAACTAAAATCATACAACATTATTTTTCTTTGGGCTAACAATCAACCTCGATTAGTTTTAACCTTGGCTCACCAATCAAACCACTGAAATGTCCAACTCTAGGCTTGGACCAATTCAAGTTTCTCATCCCAAGAAACTTGAAATAAAAAATAAAATACAAAGATTAAGTTTAGAAAAATAAATACTCTTTGAAAAATCAGAAGAAGTTCGAATGATGACAGTTTAATGCTTGACTTCTTCTTGAATTTTTGAGTGATGATGAGGCTCCTTAATTCTTGATTTGATTACTTTTTCACTTTAATTCACTCTTGCCCTCACTTGCTTGAGGATGATTTGTAGTGGAAGGACAAAAATTAACTTTGAAATCAACTTCTTCTCTTCTCTTTTCAGCTCACTCCTTTGGCTTTCTTCAGTGAATACTCAATGAAACTCTTAAAAAGCTTTTCTTTAATGCTCAAAATATTTTCTTATATATCCTTATGATTTTTCATCATTTTAATTTATTTTGAAGGTCTTCAGAACTGATCTAACCGTTAGAAATAAGAAAATAGCCATTGAAAAAAAGTTGGAGCTGAAAAAGTGCAGTTCTGAAAAAACTAGCCATTATAGTAAACTTAGTTGACTAAATTTCTCTAAGTCAACTAAGTCTTAGTCTGCTTTATCTGACTTAGTCTGCTAAGTAGATAAAGCTTGAAAATTTGTCTTTCTGTCCTGCTATTATTCTCTAAGACTGAGTTAACTAACTTTCTGACTTAGTCGACTAAGTCCCCTGGGTCTTGAATTTTGATCTTTTCCTACTTTCTGGCTTCTTTATTCTCTGAGACTGAGTCGACTAACTTTTGGCTTAGTCAACTAAGTTTCGTGCTAAGTGCGCCATGAGATTTTTAGCAATTTTTCTTCTCCAAATTTATTTTTAGGCTAGACTTGCTTTTGAAACTTGATTTAACTCTCATTAATCATCCTTTTTAAGGTGTGTCAACTCTAGTTTTTCTTCAATGACCTCTTGATTGATGGTATCCAATTTAATTAATAAAAATTACTTAGAGCATTATGAGCACTTGAAATTTAAACTAAACATCCTCAAAAATAATATTAGTAACATAATAAATTATACTCAAACCTCTTTGTCATTATCAAAATCAATCTTTAGGTCAATAATCTCCTACTTTTTGATGATGACAAAATTTTTGAGTATATGCAAAATAATATATAGTAGATTTCTAAAAAATTATATATTTAAAAATAATTAAACTACTAAATAATAAAAAATATACTTCATTCTACTTAAGCTCTAGCATATATTCAATAATAACTCTCCCCCTTTTTGACAATATCAAAAAGCTCATGGGAAGGATAAAAAATTAATCATCAAAATTTTCTTTGAAAAACTTATCTTTTGATTTAAAATATATTTAAAGTACTTTCAATTTCAAAAATTAGCTTGAATTCAAATATCAAAGGCTCTTCTCCTTTTTTTGAATGAATATGACCTTTTTAATTAGATTCTTAAGTATATACTTTTAAGCTTTAAGGGGAATAGAGCTTTTCAAAAGATTTGAATATGAAATCAAGCATAATATGTACTTTAATATTCAATCTTTTCTTTCAGAAAAACTTTCAGTCAATTAAATTCGAAAAAGGTATGTATCAAAAATGTATCGAGCAAGTCAATGATAGTATTAGAGCAAAAATAATTTTATAATGATTTCTAAATGCACATCCAAAGTTCTATATTATATTTAGATTTTTAAATAAATTTTAGAAATAGATTTAAAAATTTATTTTGACTCTAACTAATTATTTAAAAATAAGATTGAGCAATCAAATAATGCAAGTCAAATTTGATGATTACAAGAAAGATTAAATTAAAAACACTATAAAGTAATTTGTCAAAAATTTAAGATCATCATTCAATTTTCTTAATTTTCAATCAAAGCTAGATAATATTCAACAAATATCTCTTTCTCTAATTTTAAGAGTAAATGTCAGAAAATTCATCATAAAATAATTTTTTTTAAATAGTTGGTGAATCAAAAATATTTCTCCCCCTTTCTTTTTCTTAAGTTAAGCATCTTTAATTGATACCAAATTAATCTTTAACTATTTAGTCAAAATTTGCTCTCCCTTGCTATATGCCATATTTTTTAGTTTCATTCCTTGCTTACTCTTAATAAAACTGAATCAATACTTGTACCCATTGAATTTTGTTTCTCATAACCAAATTCATATCACATTAAAAAGTGTTAGATAGGTGTGCCCTAGAAGCCAGATTGGCTGACACTTGTAATACACTTCTAAGGGAAAAATTATAATTTTAACTATAAATAATAAAATAAGTTATTTTCTATAATAATGTGTATTTGAAAGTGTCTGTGATATATTTCTTGAGTTAATGATAATGATAGTTTATTTTTTTCAAGAGTTAAAAATTTAAGACATGAATTTTTATTATTAACTCATAAAATACTTTCGACCGTAGGATCATCATGAGGATGGTGATTGATTCAGAAGGTTGGTGTATGATCGCTTTTTTTTGGTAGATGAGTTTTGAGTCTACAATGTAGAGATACCAGAGTGAGAGTATAGGTACTCGTTAGAGAACGAGGGCATCGAGCGTGACCATCTCGAGCAGTCATGAGAAAGTCTATCTTCTCGTCGATGACTGGCTCAAAGCTACAGTGGTGTATCTGGTTCTTTAACCTGAGGTACATCGATAGTTCACCTTGAGGGTATTATAGTTTGACTACACCATAACTTGATCTCCTAGTCATTCAAAATCCTGAGGTGCATGTTGGCTATAGCATGTTCATTGTAGGAATTGGATTGCACCAATAGAAGATCTATCTACCTCGGTAGATGAGAAGTAGCCCTATGATGATCATGAGAATCAAGTCCATAAGCCCATGGCCATGGCAGAGTGAAATTATAGAAAGAGTTTCTATTAGAGTTTTCACATTGGGCTTAAATCAAATGATTAATTCATATGATGGATATTAGGGTTTGACGAGATCATCTTAACACTAATCTGATCGAGGCTCAAGATAGAAGAACTTAATCACACAGGTAACTACACCAAGAGGTTCATTTTAAATTCTGATGGGTTGCCACCATATGTTGCTAAATGTCACTAGTGGATTTTAGGATCAATTAGAATGATTTGGATGATCGATCATACAAGTTATTTGAATCAAAAAAATTCTGATCCATCGGAAGGTGTTTCGATGATGTCGATGATAGAGATCATGACATATCCCATTACCATATGGAACTGAACCTAACTGGATCATACAAATAAGAGTTTGGATCTAGATATCATCAATTAGACTAATGCAGTTCAATTGATTTGAATAAGATTCAACTAGGTTCAAGAAAATCATGCTAGCATATGATTGAGCCTAATGTTTTCTTTTAAACAATCATTAAAACTTGTCTTCAGTGAGCCAAATGTGTTTGGGTTAACTCAAAAATCTTTACTTGGTCTGACTAGAGCTTGTCCAAGTTAGAAAAGGATTATTTTAATTTATGAAATAAATTTGAGACAATACCTGCTATTTTTCATCACCTGCTAAATTTTATCTTTGGACTTTGGTCAAATATTGACTTTTGACACTTAGACATCTACCCATGTGTCACCCATAGGACACAATATTGGACCTTGTTCCCCTACTAAAAAGAAGACAGGCAAGGGGTGCATGCCTAGGGAGGCATGCACCCCATGAGGATAACGCATGGAGTCCCATATAGATGGGAGTCCAGGTTGCTTCATAAATTTAAATGCTGTGGCGCCAAGGAGTCCTATTTGAACAGTCTTGGTGCCACCTAAGAAGGTTCATGAGGGACTCTAATATGATTGGATCAGATAATATCATCCTACCAATTAGATTTAGATCTGATTGCATAAAGGGTCGTGATTGACCGAGATGATGTGGCACTGCATGGCGCAGTATGGTCTATATAAATCCTATCTATGCCTAGAATTGAGAGCTTCTACTTTAGCCCATGCCATATAGCCCCTCTCCCTCCCTCTCCATACCATCCTCAGGTCCTCTCTCTCCTCTCCATGTCCAAGGGACTTTGGGCATGAGTTAGCTGCAATCCAAGCAAGTGAAAGGTGACAGAAAAGGAAGAAGGCAGCACTACTGCAAGAGACAACAATTAATCTTCAAAAAAGTTTTTGAAGACCTTCAAAATTAGATCTAGATTTTATTTTTGAAGAATAGATTGAGAAGGAGAAGATCTTCAGATTCTGTCCGAGTGGATATCGGTAGAGATCAGATGCTTGCATGGCGACATCCAGAACCTCAGGCAAACATCAGGATCATCACAGGATAATTGGATTACCCAAAATAAAGATATAATTAAATTAGATTTAATTTAATTTTTATTTTGATTTTATTTTATTTTTTTAGATCAATAAGATCATATCTAATTAGAATCTTAGAGAAAATTTTTGAAATATTTTTCTTGATCCAATCAAATCTGAACGAACCTGCATCGGGAAACAAGATTTTTCTCTTTAACTGGTATTAGAGCTAGGTTTTCAAAATTTATTAGATCTAATTTTAATTTATTTTTGATCTAATAATTAGATAATTTTATATGTCACATGAAATATGATTAGATCTAAAATCAAAAAATTAAAAATTAAATAATCTAGATCTAAGATGTATGAGATGCATGTCTAGATTAGGAATAGAATTATTCTATGTATAGTCTAACATGATCATAATTTTAATTTGATTAATTATAATTTTTAGATCTATTTATTTACTATTTTTTGATATTTAAAATATTATAATTAGATCTAAGAAATAAAAAGTAAATTTATTTAATTTGTTCATATGAGATATGATAGATGCATGTTTAGACTAGTTGTAGAGTAGTTCAACAAAATTATCTAGAATAAATTTTTAAGTTGATATGATCAATTTAAATCTTATTTTTTAGATGTTTATGAGATAATTTAGATCTAAAAATATGCATGATATGATACATGAGATGTATGCAAAACATATTTTAGTTAGATCAATTTTTTATGTGATATATGATGTAGATCTGACTAGTTTTATAGATTTATCATATTTCTGATTAAGGCATTTCCCTTGGCCGTTCGGTCATAAGAATGAAGTAGGATTTAAAGGCCCTCTCCTTCTATTTGATGGGATATTCTTATAATGTGTAGGGATGCTGCGTGTTCGTCCTTAATCAAAAATCAAAAATCTATTTTCTACAAAATCCTAGATCCTAAAATCCTAGAATTTTATGTACATGTCTTGTTTATGAACCCTAAACTTAATTAAAAATAAAGATTATGAAACATATTAAATCTAAAATTAAGAATTTTTAGATCTAAGACATATTCATAAAATTGGGTTCGGGCTTGGGTAGCTCAATTAAGTCTAGCAGTTGATCAAACCGAATCAAGAGTTGGTTAGATGGGATCAAGAGTGCTTAAATTGACCAGCCTAATAGGATTAAGTTTGGGTCAAGGTTGAGTCACATGAGTGATCGATCAACTTAAGACCTAATTAGGCTTAGTGGTTAGAGTTTGGATTGTAGGCTAACCCGACTAGTTCTAGCTCAACATTTTGGTGTCTAAGGTAAGTTTGGTAGATACGACCGACTGATTTTTAGTTGAGAGCTACTCCACTTGAATACGTTCTTATCGAATTAATGGCATATTCCTTTCACCAGTCTCACTTACCTAACCATATTTATCGGCTCAGTCCTGATCTATGGTGGCTAACAATCCGAGCTAACCCATGTCACTAAGTTAGTCATAATCATTATGGCTATGTCAAGTCAAGTTTAAAGAGACCTATATCAAATCTTCCTAAGAGAAGATTAAGTCTAAGGTCTTCCACCATTGTAGATGTACGGACTCTTCCCGAGGTTGAGTGTTCTCGACTGGTCACAGTGGTTTAGTTATACCGAAAAGATGCAACTATGTATATTAGGCATTGGATGCTACATGTTGGAGGATGGATTGGGCTCAATATTCTGGATACGGTAAGAGATCCAATTAGAAATCCAATCTATGCAAATGGTGGGTCTGACTTAACTAAAGAGTGGATCAATATTCCAGGCACGATAAGATTCATGAATTAGAGACCAAGCCTGGGTGCACCATGATTAAAGAACCATTGAACAATAGTTGTTCACTCATTGGCTAACCCATCACCAATAACTGTTAGATGAGGTGATGAGTTAGTTTATGGAATTGCACCATCCACTAGAAATCAGTAATCATGGAGATTTTCACATCTCTACAAAGGAAGTGTAGGGATCCGAGAAAATAGTGGAAGCTAATTTATTTAAAAATCAAATTCCTATATAAATTGGTTAAGTCTTAATTATAAAATCTAACTAGAAACTTTGACTCTCTATAGAAAAAAGAAAAATGTCTGCGTCCAACCCACTAGCCCATATCTTGGACACCCATAGACTGACCGGATCCAATTATAAGGATTGGCTCCAGAACTTTAAAATTATTTTGGATTTTGAGAAGTTGACTCATGTATTGGATCAGGATCCCCCCACCTTACCAGCTCGTTCGTCCACTGAATAGAGAGCGTTTCTTGACAAATGGACGGATGAAGATAATAAGGCCAGATGCTACATGTTGGAATCGATGTCTGATGAGCTTCAGCATCAACATGAAAATATCAAGACTGTCCACTAAATGTTGGCTCACCTGCAAGAGTTGTTTGGTGAATAGAGTCGCGCAGCCAAATATCATATCACTAGATGACTGTTTAAGACTAAAATGCATGATGGACAATTAGTCCAAGATCATTATTTGATGATGATCAAAGACTTGAAAGAGCTTGAGAAGCTCGGAGTGAAGTTCGACTAGGATCTGTAGAATAATATAATTTTGCAATCCTTGACTGATGCGTATAGATAGTTCATCATGAATTATCATATGCATAAATTTTAGAGTACTCTGATCGAGCTTATGAATATGCTGGTTATTGTTGAGTTTTCTATGAAAGGCTCTAAAGGCATAGTACTTGCTATGAAATGGACTTCTTCCAAAAGAAAGTCTTTTAGAAAGAAGAAGAAGTCTATGAAAAGATAGAAGGTGAAAGATGAAAAGAAAAAGAAGGCAAAGCTGAAAAAGGAAGCCACTGACAAGAAAAAGTATTTCCATTGTAATACTGATGGCTACTGGAAGCCAAACTATCCTACATACCTAGCCATCCTGAAGAATAAGGAGACAGGTCCTTCTACAGGTATGCTCGTTATTGAATCTAACCTTATGATTTCTTCTGCATCCAGTTAGGTGCTTGACTTTGGTTCTAGTACTCATTTGTGCACTTTGATGTAGGATCTTGAGGATAGCAGGAGGCTGAGGGATAGTGAGATGATCCTACGCATCGAAAATGGAGCAAAGATTGCTGCTGTGGTCATGGAAACCTACCCTCTTCGACTACCATCAGGCTTAGATTTAGTACTTAGGAATTGTTATTATGTGCCTACTGCAAGCAGGAATTTGATTTCTATTTCATGTTTAGCACAAGAAGGCTATGTAATTAGTTTTCTTAAGGACCATTGTAATATTCTTTATGAAAGAAATAAAATTGCAAGTGGTTTTCTCATTAACGGTCTCTACCAGTTACATATTGATGTATCTATTTTTAATATCGAGCAAAATATGAATGCCATAAGATTAAAATGATCCAGGGATAGTCCAAATGATAGGTATCTATGACACCTAAGGCTAGGTCATATAGTAAAAGATAGGATTAACAAATTAGAGAAAAATTGGGCTATTGAGTTCGTTGACTTCCGAGTCATATCTAATTTGTGAATCATGTCTTCATGGCATAATAACTAAGCTCCCTTTTGTAGGATATGGGGAAAGAAACATGGAACTACTTGCTCTAGTACATACTAATATGTGCGGCCCATTTGATGTGCCGGCTAAAGGCAACTTTGACTACTTCATAACCTTTACCGATGATTTATCTCGATATGGATATGTATATCTTACGAGACACAAGTCTGAAGCCTTTGAAAAGTTCAAGAAATTCAAATATGAAGTTGAAAAGTAAATTGAAAAACCCATTAAGATTCTTCGATCAGATCAAGGAGGAGAATACCTTAGTCGAGAGTTCTTGGACTATCTCAAGCAAAATGGCATAGTTTCTCAATGGACTCCACCTAGAATATCTCAACTCAATAGAATTTTAGAATGGAGGAAACAGACCCTATTAGATATGGTCCGATCCATGATGAGCTTCATAGACCTCTCTAATTTTCTTTGGGGACATGATTTGTTAATTGCTATATATTTACTGAATAGGATTCCCTCTAAAACCGTTCCTACCACATCGTATGAGATATGGCATGGTAAGAAACCAAGTCTGAGTTGAATTTGGGGTTGTCTGACTCATGTCAAAAGACAACAAGCGGGGATAAGTTAGACTATAGGTCCTTTAGAGCTCGATTCATAGGATATCCTAAAGAGTCATTAGGATATTATTTCTACATTCTAGAAGACCACAATATGATTGTGAGTTGACGTGCCATCTTTCTTGAAAAATAGTTTATTCAAGATAGCGGCATTGGAAAGTAGATGAAGCTCAAGGAGAAAGTCTTACAAGAGCAACGAGCTAAGGATCCTATGGAACCAAATCAAGTTGAGCTAATACAATCACTACCTCCTCCACCTCATAGATCGGAAGGGGTTTTCCTTCCTCCTAAGAGGTACTTAGGTACTATCTCAGAGGAAGTAAAGGAAATATTCCTCGTAGATAATGGGATTCATGGTGATGATCCCAAAATCTATGATGAGGCGATATCGGATATCGACTCTGAGAAATGGTTAGAGGCAATAAAGTCAAAAATTGACTTGATGCACTCAAACCAAGTTTGGACCTTGGTAGATCCACCTGAAGATATAGTACCTATTGGGTGTAAATGGATCTACAAGAAAAAAATTGATGCAGATGAAAATATGGAGACATTCAAAGCTAGATTAGTGGCAAAAGGGTATAGTTAGCACGAAGGAATTGACTATCAGGATATCTTTTCGCCAGTAGTTATGATAAAATCCATCCGTATATTGCTTACTGTTGTAGCCTATTTCAATTATGAAATATGATAAATGGATGTAAAAATGATGTTCTTAAATGGATACCTTGAGGATGATATCTATATGGAACAGCCATTAGGTTTTATATCCAGTGATGTTGATCACAAAGTATGCAAGCTGCAAAGATCAATATATGGACTTAAGAAAGCATCTCGAAGCTAGAATACTCATTTTAATGATGTGATCAAATTATTTGATTTCATTAAGAATGAGGAGGAACTATGTATTTTCAAAAAGGTCAGTGGGAGTGCTATTATCTTTCTTGTACTATACGTAGATGATATCCTCCTTATTAGGAATGATATTTTCATGTTGACCATCGTTAAAATGTGGTTATCTAAAGAATTCTCTATGAAAAACCTAGGAGAAGCATCCTTCATTCTAGGAATTAAAATCTATAAAGATGGACCAAATAGAATGCTAGGTCTTTCACAGAAGATGTACATAGAGGAAGTGTTAAAGAGGTTTAGCATGGAAAATTCTAAGAGGAGATTGGTACCCTTCAGATATGGCATTCATCTCTCCAAGAAAATGTATCCCAACACATCTGAGGAGATTAAACACATGAGCAAGATCCCTTATGCTTCAGCAATAGGGAGCCTCATGTATGCCATGTTAGTTATGTACATGACCTGATACAGCCCATGCTGTGAGTCTCACAAGCAGATATCAGTCGAATCTTGGTGAAGAATATTGGACTTCTGTGAAATATTTTCTTAAGTACTTATGAAGAACTAAGGATATGTTGTTGATTTTTGGTAATGGAGAACTCTAAGTCCAGGGATATATAGACTTAGATTTTATGTCCGATATAGATGATCAAAAATCAACATCTGAAAATCTATTTGTATGTAATGGTGGTGCTGTCAGTTGGAAGAGTTCCAAATAGACAGTGATAGTAGATTCCACCATGAAAGCAGAGTACATCACTGCATCAAAAGCTGCGAAGGAGGCATTCTGGTATAAGAAGTTCGCTGTAGAGATCGGAGTGATGCCATCGGATGCCATTCCTCTATACTACGATAATAATGGTGTCATAGCTCTTGTTAAGGAGTTGAGGTCTCATCAAAAATCGAAGCACATCGAGCGACAATATCACCTCATCTGTGATTATCTTGAGAAAGGTTATGTTGAGGTAATGAGAGTCGACTCCGCAAATAATGCGGCCGACCCACTCACAAAGCCATTGGGCCAGCAGAAGATCGAAACCCACCTTGAGAAGATGGGACTTAGTTTTGTAGCCAATTGGCTTTAGGTTAAGTGGGAGTTTGTTAGATAGGTGTGCCCTAGAAGCCAGATTGGCTGACACTTGCAATACACTTCTAAGGACAAAATTATAATTTTGACTATAAATAATAAAATGAATTATTTTCTATCATAGTATATATTTGAAAGTATCTGTGATACATCTCTTGAGTTAATGGTAATGATAGTTCATATTTTCAAGAGTTGAAAATTTAAGACATGAATTTTCATTATTAACTCATAAAATGCTTCCGACCATAGGATCATCATGAGGATGGTGATTGATCTAGAAGGTTGGTCTACGATCGCTTCTTTTTAATAGATGAGTCTTGAGTCTATGGTGTAGAGACACTAGAGTGAGAGTATAGGTACTCGTTAGAAAGCGAGGGCACTGAGCGTGACCACCTCGAGCAGTCATGAGGAAGTCTACCTTCTCATCGATGATCAGCTCGAAGCTACAGTGGTATGTCTAGTTCTTTGACCTGAGATGCATTGGCAGTTCACCTTGAGGGTATTATAGTTTGACTACACCATAACTGAGTCTCCTAGCCATTCAAAATTCTGAGGTGTATGTTGACTATAGCATGTTCATTGTAGGAATTGGATTGCACCAATAGGGGATCTATCTACCTCGGTAGATGAGGAGCAGCCTTATGATGATCATGAGAATCAAATCCATAAGCCCATGGCCATGGTAGAGTGAAATAATAGAAAGAGTTTCTATTAGAGTTTTCACGTTGGACTTAAATCAAATGATTAATTCATATGATGGATATTAGGGTTTGACAAGATCATCTTAACCATAATCCGGTCGGGGCTCAAGATAGAAGAACTTAATCACATAGGTAACTGCACCAAGAGGTTCATTTTTAATTCTGATGGATTGCCACCATATGCTGCTAGGTGTCACTAGTGGATTTTGGGAGCAATTAGAATGATTTAGATGATCGATCATACTATTGTCTGAATCAGAAAAGTTCTGATCCATCGGAAGATGTTTCGATGATGTCAGTGATAGAGATCATGACATATCCCATTACCATATGAAACTGAACCTAACTGGATCACACAAATAAGAGTTTGGATCTAGATATCATCAATTGGACTAACCCGTTCAATTGATTTGAATAAGATTCAATTAGGTTCAAGAAAATCATGCTAGGACACGATTGAGCCTAATATTCTCCTTTAAACAATCATTAAAACTTGTCTCCACTGAGCCAAATGTGTTTGGGCTAACTCAAAAATCTTTACTTGGTTTGACTAGAGCTTGTCTAAGTCAGAAAAAAGTTGTCTTAATTTATGAAATAAATTTGAGACAACACCTACCATTTTTCGTCACTTACTAAATCTTGTCTTTGGACTTTGGTCAAATATTTACTTTTGACACTTAGACATCTGCCCATATGTCATGCACCCATAGGAGAGAATATTGGACCTCGTCTCCCTACTAAAAAGCAGACAAGTAAGGGATGCATGTCTAGGGAGGCATGTGCTCCATGAGGATAATGCATGGAGTCCCATACAGATGGGGCTCAAGGTTGCTTCATAAATTTAAATGCTGTGGCACCAAGGAGTCCTATTTGACCAGTCTTGCCACCACCTAAGGCGGTTCATGAGGGACTCTAATCTGATTGGATTAGATGATGTCATCTCATCAATCAGATTTAGATCTGATTACGCAAAGGGCCATAATTGGTTGGGATGATGTGGCACTGCATGGCGTAGCAAGATCTATATAAACCCTATCTACACCTAGAATTGAGAGCTTCTGCTTTAGCCCATGCCATATAGCCCCTCTCCCTCCCTCTCCAAGCCATCCTCAGGTCCTCTCTCTCCTCTCCACACCCAAGGGACTTTGGGCTTGAGTTAGGTGTGATCCAAGCAAGTGAAAGGTGATAGGAAAGGAAGAAGGTAGCACTGCTGCAAGAGACAATAGTTGATCTTCAAAAGAGTTTTTGAAGATCTTCAAAATTAGATCTACATCTGATTTTTGGAGGATAGATTGAGAAGGAGAAGATCTCTAGACCCTGTCCGAGTTGATACCGATAGAGGTCTGGTGCTTGCATGGCTACATCCAGAACCTTAGGCAAACATCGTGATCATCATCGGATAATTAGATTATCCAAAATAAAGGTATAATTAAATTAGATTTAATTTAATTTTTATTTTTATTTAATTTTATTTTATTAGATCAATAAGATCAGATCTAAAAAATCTTAGATCTAATTAGGATCTTAGAGAAAATTTTTGAAATATCCCTCTTGATCCAATCTGAACGAACCTGCATCGGAAAACAAGATTTCTCCCTTCAAAAGGTATAACATTATGACAAGATTTTGACGTAATTTGATATGTTAAATTCATTTTGTTCATTTACCAAATTTTCTCTTCCTTATTGTCATTATAAATGTTTACTATAATTCATGATACCAATTGAGTTTGAAAATATTTTTTAAAGAAATTTAGCTTATCAAACAAATATATTAGTATTTTAAATTATTCTTACACTCTAATCATGAAAGTTCATAAATCAGTTTCATTTAATATGTCTTGAATCATAATCAATCATAATACTCAATTATAATAGATAATCAAAATAATATCATCAAAATCAATAAAATAAAATATTAAATTATTTGATATGTAGTTGACTAATATTTAAATCATGCATCAATATTTCAATATTCTTTCTAATTGAACGGTAGGAGTAATTATTCTTATCTCCAAGAATTTTAACTCCTCCATCTTCCATTTTGTGCCTTGAGCATCCATAATTATGGTGCCATTCTCTTTTAGATTATAGGGAAGTCAAGCACAACTGCACTCACAAAGATCAAGTGTACTTTGGTATCCAAGCTAACTTGAATCCTTTGAGGTTAGTATCAATGGTTTCTTTTGGAACCTAAATTTACTTGATCTTTATATTTTTATATGTATTAGCCCAACAATTAAATGATTTATGTCCAGCTTTGTTGCATTTACAGTATGTAATAAATTTGTTATCAAAATGATATTTATCAATAGAAATTTTTGAAAACCTTAATTTTGCAAAAGAGTTAGCTTTAGATATCAGTTTTTTCTAATATGCAAATTTATGAACCAATGGAGAATTTATCTATAATTAATTTTAGTTCATTTATTTTATTTTCAAAGTTTTATTCTTTTCTAATAAATCTTTTTGTTTAACTAATGATTCATTCTTTTCATCTACTCTATGTTTTAATCTATCTATTTCTTTTTGTAGACTCTCATTTTGTTTAAGTAAGTCATCTTGTTTAGTTTGCAAATCTTTCTTATCTTCTTCTAATCTATCTTTATCTTTATTCAAATTTTGAGTCTTTTAAAATCATTAAATAATTCAAAAAATGTATCATGTAATTCATCAAAAATAAAATTATTAGATTGATTTAAGCTTACCTCATTATTGTGAGCCATTAAGCATAGGTTTGTCTTTTCTTCACTTGAGGATGACTCTTCTTTAGAATTTGAGCTCTCACTATTTTTTTAATTAGCCAATATGGCTTTTATTCTTAATTTTCTTGAGCTCTTTTTTAGTGTGGGATAGTCCTTTTTATGTTTTCTAAATTGATTCTTTTCTTCTTTTCCTCTTCTTGGATCAAAATTTTTCTTCTTTCTCATAAATCTTATGAACCTTCTTATAATCACCACTATTTCTTCATCATCTTCTAAATCCTCGATAGAATCACTTGAACTTTCTTCAATGGTCGATGACTTGAGTACAAAAGTTCTTTTCTTCATCTCTTTCTTCTCCATGCTTTGGTTCATTTTGAGCTCATGTGTCATGAGCGATCTGATTAACTCTTTCAAAGCAAGCTTGCTAAGGTTCTTGACTTCTTGAATTGCCGTTACTTTTGCTTCCCAAGCCTTCGATAAGGATCTAAGAATTTTGCATACAAGATCACTATTAGAATAGTCTTTTTCAAGACTCTTTAATTCATTTATAATTTCAGTAAATCTTGTAAATATATTACTTATTGTCTCATAAGATTTCATTTTGACAACTCATATTTATGAACCAACATATTTATTTTAGATTTTTTGACTTGACTTGTACCCTCATTGGTCACTTCAAGTTTAACCCAAATCTCTTTTGCAGATAAACATGTTGATATTATATTGAATTTATTATAATCTAAAGCACAATATAGAATATTAATAGCTTTAGCATTTAATTAAGCTAGCTTTTTATTTAGCTCATTCTAATCTTTTTTTGGTTTAGGTACACACATATCATTAACAATCATTGTGGGTGTGTAAAGATCATTGAGTATGACATTCCATATGTCATAATCTTGTGCTTGAATAAAAATTGTCATTCTAGTTTTCAAATAAGTATAGTTGGTGCTATTGAAAAAAGATCTAATGGTTGAGTGTCCTTCAATCAACAAAGAGCCAAATGGATCAGCCATAAGATCTTTAGCTCTAGAATAAAGAGAAAATTTAGAGCACCCACTCTGATACCAATTATTTTCTAAGGATGGCTACCCAAGAGAGGGGGTGAATTGGATATTTAAAAATTTAAACTATGAATATGCTGAATTTTAATGCTATGTGCTTGGTGAAATAAAGTAAAACACAAGTATAGATGAAGAATAATAAAAATGAAACTACACAAACACAAACACCCAGCTTCTATAGTAGTTCGGCACCAAACTCAGCACCTATGTCCACTCCCCAAGTTACCCACTTGAAAATTCAACTATAATCACTCAATTGATTACAGTTCAATTATTTTTCTTGGGTTCACAATCCATCCTGATTGGTTTTGACCTAGGCTCACCAACTACAACCTTTATAATGATTATTTTTTGGGATCACAATCTATCCAGTTGATTTTTCTTGGATCACCAACCAAAACCATACAATATTATTTTTTTTCGGGCTAACAATCAACCACGATTAGTTTTAACCTTGGCTCACCAATCAAATCACTAAAACGTCCAACTCTAGGCTTAGACCAACCCAAATTTCTCACCCCAAGAAGCTTGAAATAAAATATAAAAATATAAAGATTAAGTTTAGAAAAATAAAAACTCTTTGAAGAATCGGAAGAAGTCCGAATGATGATAGCTGAATGCTTGACTTTTTCTTGAATGCTTGAGTGATGATGAGGCTCCTTGATTCTTGACTTGATTGCTTCCTTACTTCAATTTACTCTTGCTCTTACTTGCTTGAGGATGGTTTGTAGTGGAAGGATATAGGTTAACTTTAAAATCAACTCTTTCTCTTCTCTTTTTAGCTCACCCCTTTAACTTTCTTCAATGAATACTCAATAAAACTCTCGAAAAGCTTCTCTTTAATACTCAAAATATTTTCTTATATATCCTTAAGGTTTTTCATCATTTTAACTTATTTTGGAGGTCTTTAGAAGTGATCTAGCCATTAAAAATAAGAAAATAGCCATTAAAAAAAAATTAGGGCTGAAAAAGTGCAGTTCTGAAAATACAAGTCGTTATAGTGAACTAAGTTTCTCTAAGTTGACTAAGTCTTAGTCTGCTTAATCTGACTTAGTCTACTAAATAGACAAAGCTTGAAAATCTATCTTTTTGCTTTGCTGCTATTCTCTGAGACTGAGTCGACTAAGTTTCTGACTTAGTCAACTAAGTCTTTTGCGTGCTGAATTTTGATCTTTCTATACTTTTTGGTTTCTTTATTCTCTAAGACTGAGTCGACTAACTCTTAGCTTAGTCGACTAAGTTTCATTGCAAGCATTCCATAAGATTTTTAGCAGCTTTTCTTCTTCGAATTTATTTGTACGCTAGACTTGCTTTCTAAATTTGATTTAACTCTCATTAGCCATCCTTTCTAAGGTGTGTCAAGTCTAGTTTTTCTTCAATGACCTCTTGATTGATGGTATCCAATTTAATTGATAAAAATTACTTAGATCATTATGAGCACTTGAAATTTAAACTACACATCCTTAAAAATAATATTAGTAATATAATAAATTATACTCAAAACTCTTTGTCATCATTAAAATTAATCTTTAGGTTAACAAGGGGTTTAGTAAAGATATTTGCTAATTGCTTATCTATACTAACAAACTCAAGCATCATATCATTATTTTGCACATGATCTCTTATGAAATGGTGTCTTATTTCAATATGTTTGGATCTAGAGTGCTGAATTAAATTTTTAGTTAGATTAATTACACTAGTGTTATCACATCTTATTGAAATTTTATTAAGTTTTATGCCAAAGTCTTCAAGTTGTTGTTTTATCCACAAAACTTAAACACAACAACTCCCAGCAGCAACATATTCAGCTTCAGCTATAGATAATGCTACGAGTATTGTTTCTTACTAAATCATGAAATTAGATTAACTTCTAAAAATTGATAAGTACTACTAGTACTTTTCCTATCTAATTTACATCTAGCAAAATCAGAATCGGTGTATCCAATTAATTTTAAAGATGATAATTTATCATACCAAAGTTTAGTATTAAGTGTTTCAGATAAATATTTGAATATTCTTTTAATAGATAAAAGCATGAGATTCTCTAGGATCAGATTGATATCTAGAATACAAACAAATACTAAACATAATGTCAGGTCTACTTGCAGTAAGATGGAGCAATGATCCTATTATACCTCTATATAATTTAGTATCAACTTTCTCACCCTTTTCATCCTCATCAAGCTTGCAAGAGGGGCTCATAGGTATACCAATTGATTTTGAGTTCTCTATTGCAAACTTTTTCAAGATTTTTCTTATGTACTTTATTTGGTTGATGAAGATCCCCTCTTCACTTTGCTTGATCTGGAGTCCAAGAAAGAAGTTCAGTTCACCCATCATGCTCATCTCGAACTCATCCTGTATAAGCTTGGCAAAGACTTTCATTAGTAGCATTGAAAATAATATCATATATATAAATTTGTACTACCAATAAGTCTTTATTTTTCTTCTTTAGAAATTGATTTTTATCAATATTTTCTCTAGAGAATTCATTATCAATTAGAAATTTACTTAATCTCTCATACCATGCTCTAGAAGCTTGTTTTAAATCATAAAGTATCTTATGCAATTTATAAACATGATTAGAATATTCATGACTTTCAAATCTGGGTAGTTGTTCGATATATACTTTTTGAACTATATATCCATTTAAGAATGCACTTTTAACGTCCATTTGGTATAATTTGAAGTTCATGAAGATGCAAATAAAAGTAGTAGCCTAATTGCCTCTAATCTAGCAATGGGGATAAAAGTTTCATCAAAATCAATACCTTCCTCTTGATTATATCTTTTGGCTACTAGTCTAGCTTTATTTCTAGTGATTATCCTATTTTCATCTAATTTATTTCTAAATATCCATTTAGCTCCAATCATTGGATAATTATTTGGTCTATTAACTAGGATCTAAACTTTATTTCTTTCAAACTAATTTAGTTCTTCATGCATTGCATTAATCTAGTTTGGGTCATTTTCAGCTTCTTCTATAGTTTTAGGTTCAATTTGAGATATAAATACTAGATGGTTATTAATATTTCTCAAAGATGTACTAGTTTTTACCCCTTGTGATGGATCATCAATAATATAATCTTTGGGATGGCCAAGGGCATACCTCCATTCATTTGGTAGACTTTGAGTTTGAGTATCATCAGGATTTTTATCTTTAGATTCAGCTTTCTTCTCTTCTTCATTATCTTGAGTAATTGATTCTTTGAGTGTAATTTCTTTCATTCCTTTCTTAATTATTCCTACATCATCATCAGCTATATCCTCTTTTTTAGAAGGTAAGTTATTAGTTTCATCAAATACCACATGTATAGATTCTTAATAACTAGTATACATTTGTTAAAGATCTTATATGCTTTACTAGAGATGGAATATCCTAAGAAAATGCCTTCATCAGATTTTGCATCAAATTTGCCTAAGTTATCTTTGCCATTATTTAGAACAAAGCATTTGCAACCAAAAACATGAATGTAACTAATATTTGGTTTTCTATTTTTTCATAGTTCATAAGGGGTTTTCTTTAATATTGGCCTTATTAATGCTTTATTTAGAACATAACATGCTGCATTGATAGCTTTAGTCCAAAAATATCTTTGGAGATGGCTTTCACACAACATTATTTGGGCCATTTTCTTTAGGGTTCTATTTTTCACTCAACAACCCCATTTTGTTAAGGTGTTCTAGGAGCAGAAAAATTATATTCAATCCCCATTTCATTATAAAAAGTTTCAAAATGTTGGTTTTCAAACTCCGTTCCATGATCACTTCTGATACAAATGATAGAGAGGTTCTTTTTATTTAAAATTTTCTTGAAAAACTTAGTAAATACAGAAAATGCTTCATCCTTTTATGCCAAAAATAAAACCCGAGTGAATCTTGAAAAATCGTCTATAATTATAAGTCCATATTTCTTACCACCTAGGCTTGTGGTCTAGTTAGTCCAAATAAATTCATGTGAAGTAGTTCAAGGGGTCTAGAAGTTGAAATAATATTTTTTGATTTGAAAGAGCTTCTAGTTTATTTTTCTAATTAACATGCATCACATATTTTATTTTTCTCAAAATTAAGTTTCGGCAAATCTTTTACAAGATCTCTTTTGATTAGCTTAGAAATCAAATCCATGCTAGCATGTCCTAGTCTACGATGCCATAGCCAACTATCTTCATTATTTTTAGCAATCATTGCAACTAAACATTGGCTACTTTTGGTAGAAAAGTCATCTAAATCTACTAAGTATACATTTTCACGTCTATGTCCAATAAGAACTATACTATTATCAATAGGACTAGTGACAATGCACATGAGTGATTCAAAAACAACTTTAAATCTTTTATTGCAAAGTTGACTTATACTTAATAAGTTATGCTTTAATCCATCTACTAAAGTACATTATCTATAAAGGTAGAAGGAGTGATACATATTTTACCACTACCAATGATGTGTCCTTTGCCATTATCATCAAAGATCATAATTCCTCCTTCCTTAGCTTCAAGAGTGATAAAATGCTCCTTCTCACCCATCATGTGTCTTGAGCAGCCACTGGCTAGATACCATTTTTCTTTCTTTCTATCAGCTGCAAGACACACCTGCAATCAAAGATCAAGTGGGGATTTTAGGTATCCAAGTCATCTTGGGTCCTTTAGGATTAGTAACCATAGTTCCTTTGGGAACCTATACCTTCTTTATGTTTGGACTGTTTTTCATTTTTTTGAAATTGCAAACATAAGACTTGTGTCCAGATTTTCCACAGCAAAAATAGATTATTTTTTGTGAAGTTGAAGATGCATCATTTACCAAGAAATTATTTAGAATTTTTTGTTTCCTTTTAGTTTTAAAACCAATTCCTGCTTTGTCAAAGACAACTTTTTGATTATTAAGTAATAATTGTAGTTTTTTAGAATTTAATGTAAACTTTTCAACTATAGATTTATATTTTTCAAGTTTTATATTTAGGTTTTGGTTTTCTACAGAGATAAGCTCTTTTTCTCTTTTTCTTTGATTAAATTTTGATTGATTGATTGATTGATTGATTGGTCATCATACAATTCATGAAATGCTTCTTGCAACTCATCAAATAAAAATTTAGGTTCAATATCAAGTGTTACCTCATCCTCTAGAGCTATGAGACATAAATTTACTATTTCTTATCCTTTTTCATCGGAACTTGACTCTTCACTATCACTCCATGCTGCCATCATTGCTCTCTTCTTTACTTTCTTGGAGAATTTCTTCAATAGGGGGCAGTCTACGTTGAAATGATCTGGTTTCTTGCATTCAATGCATGTAGGCTGCTTCTTGTCTTTATCCTTTTCTTGATCTTTGCTAGCTTTACCTTTGGAGCAGGATCTTCTCTTGTGGTTTAGTCTTTTCTTTCTTATAAATCTTCTAAATTTTTTGATTAGGAGAGCCATTTCTTCATCATCATCTCCTTCGTTGGACTCTTCACTTTCTTCTTCTTTTTCCTTTGCTACGGACTTGAGGGCCAGGGTCTTCTTCTTAACTTCATCTTCTAAGTTTTGCTTCATGGTTAACTTATGTGTCATGAGAGAACCAAGAAGCTCTTCAAGGGATAAGGTGTTGAGATTCTTAGCTTCTTGTATAGCTGTCACCTTCACCTCCCAACTTCGAAGAAAAGACCTAAGAATTTTTCTCACAAGTTCACTATTAGTATATGATTTTCCTAAACTTTTAAGTTCATTTATTATATCAGTAAATCATGTAAATATTTTGATAATACTTTCGATTGATTTCATTTTGAAAAGTTCATACTTATGCACTAACATATTAATTTTAGATTCCTTAACTTGATTGGTACCCTCATGGGTAACCTCAAGTCTATCCCATATTTTTTTGATTAAAATATAAGTAAAAATTTGATTAAATTCATTGACATCAAGCAAGTAATAAAGCACATTCATTGCTTTAACATTCAATTGAGCCAATTTCTTATCATTTTCATCCTAATCTCTTTCGAATTTTGGAATTATGTTACCATCAATGCTAATTCTGGATGTGTGTGGTCCATTGATTATGACACTCCATAGGTCATAATCAAATGCTTGAATAAATATGCGCATGCGTGCCTTCTAATATATGTAGTTAGAACCATTAAATAAGGATGGTCTATTTGTAGACTGTCCTTCCATTAGGAAGACATTCAATTAGGTAATCATTTTGACTGATTACTCTAAATCAAGTGAACAACAAATAATATGAGAGCACTTACTCTGATACCACTTATTGCCTAAAAGAACAACCCAAGAAGGGAAGAGGGGTGAATTAGGTTTTTCAAAACTTTTTGGTTTACTAAATATATGTGCAGAACTTAAATATTGACGTACTAAAAATGTGGTAATTTAAATATATAGAAAATAATAATAACTAATGAAAAGAATCACACACACACAAAAATTCAAGATTTTTATAGTGGTTCGGTGTCAAACCCAACACCTACATCCACTTCTCAAGCACTCCACTTGAGAATTCTACTATAATCTCCAAGATTATAGCAAGATTATTTTCACCGAGCTCACAATCTAAATCCAGTTAATTTTACAGGTTAACCAACCAAAACCAGATGCCAAGCCACTCCTAGGCTTGTACAAATCTAATTCAAGGCTTGGATGAAACTATCTCCCAAGTTTCAATCCTTTTGAAACTTGAAATACAGAAATTTTGAAGTACTAAAATTTAAAATAAAATAAACTCCTTGAAGAGCAGATTTGAAGCTATAATGCATAACCTAAGTTGTTGAAGGGCTTTAGCAATAAATGCTTCCTTTCTTTACTTGAGAATGCCTTGATTGCACAGTTGGTTAAGTGGTTGAACAGCATGAAGACTCTTTAAGGCTTACTGTTTAGACTGCACATAGATTTTCAAAAGGTTGCTTAAGTTTTTCACTTTCTTACTTTTATATCTTGAGTTTTCCAGCCTTAGTCTAGCCTTATAAGTCTTCTAAACCAAGTTAGAAACTCCAAAAATGAGTTTGTAGCTGTTGGAACATCAAAAAAATCCGTTTAGAGCATCCAAAATGAAATCTAGAAAGTTTTAGAAACTAGCCATTGGGGCTGTCTGAAATATGGGGGTCGACTCCCCAAAGCCTTGAGTCGACTCTAGCTGCAGGATAAAAAATTCTAAAGCTTGGGAGTCGACTCTCCAAAGCCTTGAGTCAACTCCAGCTGTAGGATGCAAAATTTTGACTTTTTGTATTTCTATCCCATGCTAGTTTTGCATGCCGGAGTCAACTCCTGAACTTCGTGAGTCGACTCCAGTCATAGGATGAAAAATTCTATATTCTATTGTTGAACTGGTGCCTTTTTTAAGACATGAGTCGGCTCTTGCTTTTTGTGAGTTGACTCCTATGGTAGGATCCATACTAAAGCCTTCTATTTCAAGACTGGTGCTTGCCTGAGTCCTTGAGTTGGCTCCTACCAACTGGGAGTCGACTCCTGGACTGTGCCAAATGCTGAAACCATGCCAAATCCATCTTTAAACTTCCTTTAAGCTTGTTCATGACCCAATATTCCTTGAAAGTGTTTGGCTTGACCTCTTTTTGCTCCTCTTTCTTGGTTCTTTCAATCAAAACACGGAGCATCATTGAAATGGGTTACTGTCTTCCTGAACATTATTTTAAATACTTCAACCAAAATGTCAGTATCCAAAATAGACTCAAATATTTTGTTATTCATTAAAATCATACTTAGGATCAACACTTTTGTACAAGGGTTGAGTGGTAAGTTCCTCTTGTATTGTTTAGTTTTCTCTCTCATAGTGAAGCTTTGCATGCCCCATGGAGGCGAGCCCTTGGACTGATCCACGTACTTGATTGCTTTTCTTATTTTATTTTCTTCTTTCTTCCTATCGTAATATGTCGGTACTAGATCCTTAGCAAGTGATATTAGAGTAGTTGATATTCCAATAGATTGGTATCATAGCAAGACAGTACCAGTGCTCAGAGTACAGCAATGAATAGAGATTGAAAAATATGGAAAAGATAAGTATAATCAAGATAGAGATCAATAGATTTGATGGAAAGGGCAATTTCTTCTTGTGGCAAGCAAGGATAAAGGATGTCCTCATCAAACATGGGTTGATTGACACTCTCTTGAATGATGAGATGCTAGCTACCATGGAGGTGAAGGATTGAAAGTGGATCTACATACAGGCGGTGAGCACAATCTGCTTGTACCTAGCGATGATGTCATGATTCATGTGCTTGACGAGACTTCTCCAACAGTGCTATGATCGAAGCTCGAGAAGTTGTACATGGTGAAGTCGCTCACTAACATGCTATTCCTTTGGAGATAGTTCTAGTAGCTACGGATGGATGAAGGCTAGAGAGTGCGGGAGTATCTATCCAACTTTCTGAAGATCCTCACCGACCTCCTCAGCATTGGCAAAAAAGTTGAGAAGAAGACCAAGGCATTGGTCTTGCTAGCATCACTCTCCCTTCGTATGAGTCCTTGATGACTACTCTTCTAGTAAAAAAGAGCACCATCAAGATGGATGAGGTCACTACAACAATACTCTAGAATGAGATTCTTAGGAGAGAGAACCCAACTTTGAGCTTAGATAGCGGTAGCTCAGCTTTAGTGATTTTTGGAGGAGCAGGAGGCAGTAGACAAAGCAATAGAGGATCATGAGGAGGATGATCTAGGTCCAAGATGAAGGACCAAAGCAAGATCAGATGCTACAGATGCAACGAGTTGGGGCATCGAGTCAAGGATTGCCCATAACTCAAGAATCGGATGAAGGCTACTGTAGCGATGGCTAGTAGCAATATAAAAGGCAGTGATAATGTTCTTCTGGTTACTAATAAGGTATCTACTTCTTTCTTCTAGTGGATTATGAATTTTATTTATTTTCATCATGTATGTTATAGAGAGAAGATGTTTGACTCCCTAGAGATCGATGAGGATACTATGTTCTTGCCAAATGAATCGAGCTGTAAGATCAAGGGCAGTAGGATGGTCAGCATGAAGCTCCATGATGGAATAGTGAAGAAGTTGGGTGAGGTCCGATATATACCCAGCTTTAAGAAGAATCTAATCTCACTGAGTAGATTGGATTCGATCGACTTTAGATGGAAAGTTGTTGGAGGAATCCTGAAGGTCATGCATGATAGTAGGATGGTGCTAAGAGGAAGAAAGTATGGAGGATATTACCTCATGTCAAAGAGCCCAGTGCAAGATGGAGCTCCAGGTGGAGATGGATCGAGCACGGGATGAGAGATTCGGGAGGCTATTTCGAGCAGATCTTAGGTCACGAGGATCATAGCAGTCGATGGAGGTAGGATCAAGCAGCCCAGCTTAACTCTCATATTTGCCCATCCATGATCGGCAGGTGTGCCCTAGGACATGGGGGCAAGATGGATCACAGGCTTTCAAAGATAGGTGGAGGCTAAATATCAAATTAAGATGGAGATTTTTGAGAAAAGTACCTTAAATTCTTTAATAATAAGCCCATAATGAGGTTCAGGATAACGAATGGAGTCCAACAAGCCCAAGAACAGTCCAAACAGAGTCTAGATGGAGAAGATATGCATGAAAGAAGGTCAGAGCAGGGTAGCTGGCCTTCGGGCCCATTTGAGGTATTAGAATTTTTGGTGCTCCCAAGCCTTGGAAGGCTATCGGAAGAGTCAGGGTGTTGGCTCCAAGAATCTAGGATAGGTGTGAGTTCTAGGAGTAGGACAGAAATTGTCCTAGGTGAAGGCAACATGCAGTCCTGCATGGGGCTCGAGGTTTAGTTTTGAGGACCTTGAGGGGCTTGGTAGGTGCTCTGGAGACCTGGGATATAAGGTGGAGCAAAGGACCAAAGCCAAGGAGAAGAATCAGCCAAGATAAGGGGCTAACACATAGGTGAGCTGGCTCGGATACGCAGCCAAGCTGGCTTGGGGCATAGCCGAGCTGGCTCGATGGATGGCGTACAGAACATATGGGGTTTTCTATTTGATTTTGGATTAGATTTAATCCAAGGGTCTTAAGACCTAGTCCAATAAGATCTTAAGGGGGCTAACTCATGTATAGGTCGAGTTCAGATCCAGGGGATGAGAGCGTGTGAGACATATGTACATGGGCTTGGTGAGTGCTTTCATGTATTGGGTTAGCCAGAAAAATTTTTGTTCGGACGTAATAGCTATGTATAAATACATAGGATGTATTAGGATTTTCATTGATGCAAGCAATACAGATCTTTTCTCGCTTGATCTCTCTTCTCTCTTCTCTTTAGAGTTGCCGCCCCAAGAGGGCGCTTCCCTCAAGCCTAAGGAGGAAGGTGCCCCATCGCAGATCTAGATTAGTAGATTGGTGGTTTGCTGCCCTTAGAGAATGTCAAAGGTCTCCTTAGGTCCATGCTAAAGATCAGGGGCTTTCACAACATGATATCGGAGCTAGGTGATGCCATGGTGATGCGCTAATATTTGGTATCAAAGCGATACCAGGATCTAACACTTGGTATCAGAGCCTGATGGTGCATGGAAGCAAAGGAGAAATCATACAGAAAGAAATCAAAAATTTGCATAAGAATTTCATGATATGTCTCAGATGTACCTTTGTTATTGCTGTGGTTTGGCCAACCGAAAGCAGTGGATTGAAGGTGGAGGTTGAGAGGATTTATGGAAAGAGTTTTTTTTGTGGTGGAAGATTTGGGTGCATGATTTTTTGATCGATCTTGGTTGGAGAGACCGAGGTGTACGATGGGTGATAGGGTTCTCTAGAAAGATGGACAGTGTGGGGCTGTTTGGTGGATGAAGAGAGGTTTCCCAAGGGATAATGGTCAAAGGAAAGGTGAAGAAGCGACTATACATTCTTCAATTGTAGGAAGGCTGTGAGAAGTAGTCAGGGATGCATTCAGCGGTTCGACTAGAGCATGGATTTGCAAAGCTTTGGAGGTGATGGAGATGGATGATCCATGGTGATCCAGCAGGTCAGGACTGGATGGCTAATCTTGCATCAAGTTTCTTCTATAAGAGCACCAGGAAGAGTCGCAGTTCAGGTGAAGGATGGTTTGTGTACAGCAAGAGAGGATCCGAATACCTATGAGAAGGTGGTGTCGAGACGAGGCAGGAAGCACTGGAGTGCTACAGTAGTGCTTTCTTGGAGACACGGGGCTGAGAGAGGCTCGGTGGTGCAGTAGCCGAGGGAGGTATCTTAGTGGAGAGTGTTAGGAGGCATCTTAGGGAGATCGGAAGTAGGTCTCAAGGAGAGCCAGGGAGTCCAGGAGCCTCAGGATGAGATAGGTGGGTCTGAGCCTAAGATAAGATTTGAGCTGTAGTTCTTTCAAGCGCAACTGAAGCGATAGTTCGTGTAGGGGCAGAAGAGGAGAAGTGCTAGGGTGGAATTTTTCAGGGATCAGTCGCTAAGTTAGAAAAGTTGGATGAGCTCCTAGAGGTTTTGAAGGTGCTTGGTGGTTGCGGAGGTATCCGAGACGGCTTTGGAGGGGTCTGTGGAGTCGGAGGATTCAAAGGAGCAGTGACTATATTCAAAGTGTAGTGGCAGGCCCAGCAGTACAGCATTAGGTGGTTAGCCTCAAGTGACTCAGTTATAGTGTTAGGATCTTCTGTGGCATCAGGTGGACTTCGGTTTCAGGTGGAGCACCGAGTAGATGTGGCTTAACCGATGGAGATGTGACACGAGTTCATAGTAGAGGAGTGTAGGAGAACCAATATCCTAGCACCAACATTGAAAATGCATAGTTTTAGGTGAAGTGGCATGTGTAAGAAAGACTGGCGAAGTTCTGAAGAGACCATGTCAGGATATGCAGTGAGTGTCGATATAGGAATGCTGTGGGATCTCAAGGAAAGTCTAAGACAATTGATGCAGCTGCCAAGCAGATTGGTTTCCTACAATTTCAGGGTGGTGCAAGCCAAGGTCTTTAGCGATGGAGGTAGTCATCCCAAAGGCCTCAAGGGTGCATAGCAGTTGAAGAGGACTGATGGAGGTGATATTTACACAAGGTGCTGTTAGGGTGTGCAGTGACAACAGGATCATGCAGGAGGGCATTGAAGGAAAAACCTATTTTCTTCAGCACAGGATCGTTCAAATCTGATTGGATTTAAAAAAATATTTTAATTTTTTTTTCTAAAATCCTAATCAAATCTAAGACTTCTCAGATCTAATCATAGAGATCTGATATTAAAAATTTAAAATAAAATTAAATCAGATTTAATTTTAAGTACCTAATTTGGTAATCTAATTATCCTGTGATGATCATGTTGATTTTTAAGATTCTAGAAGGAGCCACGCATGCACCTAACCTCTACTAGTATCCACTCAGGTAGGATCTGAACATCTTCTCGTGAATCACTTCTCCAAAAATTAGATCTAGATCTGATTTGAAATGTCTTCAAAACAACTTCTAAGGGTAGCCTGTTCATCTCACGAACACCGTCGCGTAGATGTTGAATCTTGTGCCAAAAATCTTGGACCTTCAACTCAGATTTGTGCCTAACTTTTTAGGCATGTAAAAGAGATGGAGAGAGGATAGAGGGGGCATGTATATCATAGGAAAGGCTCCTTTGGGTGTGAAAAAAATAAATTAAATTGAGGCAATTTCATGAGAAGAGTTCTTATATAAGACATAGCACCATAAAGAGTCCCTTTTTGACCAAAAACCTTATTAATTTGACTATTAGGAATCTTGGACCTGATCTCCATGAAAGACCCCAGATTTGATCTAGTTTTGTTGCCAAAAATCCATCTAGAGGGTGGCACCATGAAAGGATAAGGAAGAGTCCATGTGCATCTAGGACTCTTTCTTCAAGAGTTTGATCCAAATCAAACTCTACCAAAACCTAGTCTAGGCACATCCAAAAATCATAAAATTTTGCACACCCAAAGTATTACTCATGTCCTATCATATACCAAAAATTAAAGCAAAATAATTTTTATATAATTTTCTAAAATTCTCTGATCGTTTGACCCTCAATTCTCTCAATTGGGTCAACTATTGACCCTAGTTCAATTGCACTAGAAATGAATTTAATTTTCATCCTTAATCTGACCTGAACTTATTCTAGTCAAATGAAAATAAACTCATTCAAGATATAGGAATTAGTCAAATCAAATTTGACTAGGTTGTGATGAATCAAAAAGATTGCAAAAGAAGAAAGTCAGGCTCAATCGTGTGCTAGCACAATTATCTTGAACCTGATTGGATCTAATCCAAATCAATTGAACTAGGTTAGCTCAATTGATGACATCCAGACCCAAACCATTATTTTTATGAACCATTTAGGTTTAGTTCTATATGGTTATGAGACATGTCATGATCTCCATCATCGACATCATCAAAACACCTTTCGATGGACCAGAACTTTTTTGATTCATACAATTATAATGATCGATCATCAAAATCATTCTAATTGCTCCCAAAATCCACTAGTGACACCTAGCAATATATAGTGGCAACCTATCAGAACTAAAAGTAAACCTCTCGATGCAGCTACCTGTGTGATTGGGTTCTTCTATCTTGAGTTCCGACAGGATTAGGGTTAAGATAAACTCGTCAAACCCAATATCTGTCATATGAATTAATCATTCGATTTAAGTCCTATGTGAAATCCTTTCTAGAAACTCTTTCTATCATCTTCACTCTGCCATGGCCATAGACTTATAGACTTGATTCTCATGATCATCATAGGGCTACTCCTCATCTATCAAGGTAGATAGATCTCTTATTGGTGCAATCCAATTCCTACAATGAACGTACCATAGCCAACATATACCTCAGGATTCTGAATGGACAGGAGATTGAGTTATGGTGTAGTCAAACTACAACACCCTCAAGATGAATTATTGATGCACCTTAGATAAAAAAACCAAACACACTACTACAACATCGAGCCAGTCATCGATGAAAAGGTAGACTTCCTTATGAATGCTCGAGGTGGTCATGCTCAGTGCCCTCATTCTCTAATGAGTACCTGTACTCTAGCTTCGGTGTCTCCACACCATACACTCAAGATGTATCTACTCAAAGAAAGCGATCGTACACCAATCTTCTAGATAAATCACCATCCTCGTGATGATCCTACTGTCGGGAGTAGTTTATGACTTAATTATGAAAATTCATATCTTAAATTTTCAACTCTTTGAAAATATGAATTATCACTACTATTAACTCAAAGGATGTATCACAAATACTTTAAATACATACTATGATAGAAAATAATTTTTTTATTAATTTATAGTTAAAATTATAAAATTGCCCTTAGAAATGTATTACAAGTGTTAGCCAATCTGGCTTCTAGGGCACACATTTAATAAACTCCCACTTGACTTAAAGCTAATTGGCTACAAATCTTAATCCCATCTTCTCAAGGTGGGCTTTAATCTTTTGCTGGCCTAAAGGCTTCATCAGTGGATCTACAGCATTGTTCGTGGAGTTGACTCTCTTGACCTAGACGTAACCCTTCTCGAGGTAATCACGGATGAAGTGGAATCACCGCTCGATGTGCTTAGATTTTTGGTGAAATCTTAGCTCCTTGGCTAGGGCTATAGTGCCAATGTTATCGCAGTACAGAGGGACGACATTGGATGGCATCACTCTGAGTTCTACGATAAACTTTTTATACCAGAATGTTTTCTTTGTAGCTTTTGATGCAGCGATATACTCTGCTTTTATGGTGGAATTTGCTATCATAGTCTGCTTGAAACTCTTCCAACTAATAGCATCACCATTATACATAAATAGACTACTAGATGTCGACTTTCGATCATCTATATCAGACATAAAATCTGAGTCTGTATAATCCTGGATCTGGAGTTCTCCATTACCAAAAATTAAAAACATATTCTTAGTCCTTCTCAAGTACTTAAGGATACATTTCACAGAAGTTCAGTACTCTTCACCTAGATTCGATTGATATCTACTCGTGACACTCACAACATGGGCAATATCAGGTCGTGCACATATCATGACGTACATGAGGCTCCCTATTGCCGAAGCATAAGGGATCTTGCTCATGCATTCAATCTCCTCAGGTGTGTTGGGACACATCTTCTTGGAGAGATGAATGCCATGTCTGAAGGGCACCAATCTCCTTTTGGAGTTTTCCATGCTAAACCTCTTTAGTACCTCCTCTATGTACATCTTCTTTGAGAAACCCAGCATCCTATTCGGTCTATCCCTATAGACCTTAATTTCTAGAATAAAGGATGCTTCTTCTAGATCTTTCATAGAAAACTCTTTTGATAACCACATTTTAACTATGGTCAACATGAAAATATCATTCCCAATAAGGAGAATATCATCCACGTACAGTACGAGGAAGACAACAGCGCTCCCATTGATCTTTTTGAATACACATGATTTCTCTTTGGTCTTGATGAATCCAAATGATTTGATCACATCATTAAAATGAGCATTCCAGCTCCGAGATGCTTGCTTAAGTTTATAGATGGACCATTGCAGCTTACAGTCTTTATGATCAGCATCACTGGATGTGAAACCTAGCGGCTATTCTATATAGATATCTTCCTCAAGATATCTATTAAAAAGACTGTTTCCACGTCCATCTGCCATATTTCATAATCGAAATAGGCTACAACAACAAGCAATGTATGGATGGATTTTAGCATGGCTACTAGCGAGAAGGTATCCTGATAGTCAATGCCTTCGCGCTGACTATACTCTTTCGCCACTAACCTAGCCTTGAATGTCTCCACATTTTCATCTACACCTATCTTTCCCTTGTAGATCCATTTACACCCAAGGTCCAGACTTGGTTCGAGCGCATTGAGTCAATCTCTGACTTCATTGCCTCTAACCATTTCTCGGAGTCGATATTTAATATCGCCACATCATAGGTTTTAGGATCATCACCATGAACCCTATTTTCTGTGAGGACCATTTTCTCTATGTCCTCTGAAATAGTACCTAAGTATCTTTCAGGAGGATGAAAAATCTTTTTTGATCTATGAGGTGGAGGAGGTAGTGATTGGACTGGCTCAATTTGATTGGGTTTCATAGGATCCTTAGCTCATTGCTCTTGGAAGACTTTCTCCTCAAGCCTAATCTACCTTTCGATGCCACCATCTTGAATAAATTATTTTTCAAAGAAGATGGCATGTCGACTCACAATCACATTGTGGTCTTTCAGAATGTAGAAATAATATCCTAATGACCTTTCAGGATATCCTATGAACTGAGCTCTAAAGGACCTATACTCTAACTTGTCTGCCTGTTGTCTCTTGACATGAGCCGGACAACCCAAAATTTTGAGGTAACTCAAACTTGGTTTCCTAACATGCCATATCTCATACGGTGTGGTAGGAATGGTTTTAGAGAAAATTCTATTCAGTAAATATATAGCGGTCATTAGACTATGTCCCCCAAAAAACTCAGAGAGGTCTGTGAAGCTCATCATAGATCAGACCATATCTAATAAGGTATGATTTCTCCATTCTAAAATTCTATTGAGTTGAGATGCTCCAGGTGGAGTCCATTAAGAGACCATGCCATTTGGCTTAAGATGGTTTAGAAATTCTTGACTAAGATATTCATCTTCTTGATCTGATCGAAGAACTTTAATAGATTTTCTGATTTATTTTTTTACTTCATGTCTGAATTCTTTGAACTTTTCAAAAGCTTCAGATTTATGTTGCATCAAATATACATACCCATACCGAGATGAATCATCGATAAAGGTGATGAAGTAGATATAGTTGCCTCTAGCTAGCACATCAAATGGGCCACACATTAGTATATACTAGGACAAGTAGGTTTGTGGCCCTTTCCCCATGTCCTAGAAAAGAAAGCTTGGTCATTTTTTCATGAAGGCATGATTCATAAATCGGATATGACTCGAAAGTCAATGGACTCAATAGCCTAGATTTCTCCAATTTGTTAACCCTATCTTCCGCTATATGACCTAGCCTAAGGTGCCATAGATACCTATTGTTTAAACTATCCCTAGGTCATTTTGATCCTATGGCATTCACGTTTTGCTCGATATTAAAAATAGAAACATCAATATATAACTGATAGAGATCATTTATAAGGAAACCACTTGCAATTTTATTTCTTTCATAAAGAATATTACAATGGTCCTTAAGAAAACTAATTACATAGCCTTCTTGTGCTAAACATGAAATAGAAATCAAATTTCTGCTTACTGCAGGCACATAAAAACAACCTCTAAGAGCTAAATCTAATCCTAATGGTAATCCCAGAGGGTAGGTTCCCACGACCACTGTAGCAACTCTTGCTCCATTTTCGACGTGTAGGATCATCTCACCATCCCTCAGCCTACAGCTATCTTAAAGATCCTGCATAGAAGTGCATAAGTGAGCACTAGAACCAAAGTCAAGCACCCAACTGGATGCAAAAGAAATCGTAAGGTTAGAATCTATAATGAGCATACCTCCAGAAGGACCTGCCTCCTTCTTGTTCTTTAGGCTAGCCAGGTAAAGAGGATAGTTTGGCTTCCAATGACCATCTGTGTTGCAATGAAAATATTTTTCTTTGTCAGTGGCTTTCTTCTTCAGCTCTGCCTTCTTCTTCTTCCCACCATCCACCTTCTGCTTCTTCACGAACTTCTTCTTCCTTCCAAAAGATTTTTTCTTGGAAGAAGTCTGCTCCACAGTAAGTACTAAGCCTTTAGAATCTTTCATAGAAAGCTCAGTAGTAACCAACGTATTCATAAGTTCTATCAGAGTATTCTATAGTTTATGCATATGGTAGTTCATGATGAACTATCCATACGCATCAATCAAGGATTATAGAATTATATCAATTTGCAAATCCTTGTTCAACTTGACACCGAGCTTCTTAAACTCTTCTAAGTCCTTGATCATCATCAGACAATGATCTTGGACGGACTGCCCATCACGCATTTGAACCTTAAAAAGTGTTCTAGTGACTTGATATTCGACTGCATGACTTTGTTCACCAAACAACTCTTATAGGTGAGCCAATATTTAGTGGCTAGTCTTAATGTCTTCATGTTGGCAATGGAGCTCATTAGAGGTTGAGCCCAACATGTAATACCTGACTTCATTATCATCATCCATTCACTTCTCTAGAGATACTCTCTGATCAGCGAATGGACAGACTGGTAAAGTGGAAGGGTCCTATTCCAACACATGAGTCAACTTCTTGGAACCCAAAATAATTTTAAAGTTTTGGAGCCAATCCTTGAAGTTGGATCTGGTCAGTCTATGGATGTCCAGGATATGGGCTAGTGGGTTGGACGCAGACATTTTCCTGTAGAGAGTCAAAGATTTTAGTTAGATTTTGTAATTAGACTTAATCAATATGTTTAGAAATTTTATTTTTAAACAAGTTAGGCTCTCACTATTTTCTCGAATCTCTACACTCTTAGGGCAGAGATGCGAAAATCTTTATGATCAATTAATTTTTAGTGGATGGTGCAGTCACCACCTCACCTAATAGTTATTGATGATGGATCAACCGATGAGTGGATAACTCTTATCCAATGATTCTCTAATCATGGTGCACCTAATCGTGGTCTCTAATTCATGAATCTCACTATGTCCAAAATATTGATCTACTTCTTAGTTAAGGTTGACCTATTATTTGCATGAATTGGATTCCTGATTGGGACCCTCATCTATCTAAAATATTGAGCCTAACTCATCCTCCAACCCATAGCATCCAATGCCTAATAGACATGGTTGCATCTTCCTGGTGCAATTGAATCACTATAACCAATCGAGAACAATCAACCTCGGGAAGGGCCCACACATCTACAACGGTGGAAGACCAATTGACTTAATCTTTTCTTAGAAAGATTCAATTTAGGTCTCTTAGACTTGACTCAGTCATAATGATTATGACAAGCCTAGTGGCATGGGCTAGCTCGAACTGTTAGCCATCTCAAATCAGAACTAGATTGACATAAATGATCTGGTAAGTGACACCGGTGGAAGAGATATGCCATTAACTCAACAAGAATGCATTTAGATTGACTTGCTCTCAATTAAAAATCAATCGATTGTATCTACTAAACTTACCTTAGACACCAAATTGTTGAAGCAAAACTAATCGAGTTAGCCTACAATCCAGGCTCGAACCATGGAGCCAAATTAGGTCTTAATTGGATCGATCACATGTGGCTGTGAGTTGACCTTGACCCAGACTTACAACTATTGGGTTGATAATTCTAAGCACTCTTGATCCCACCTAACCAACTCTTGATTTGCTTTGATCAACCGCTAGACCTAATTGAGCTATCCAAGTTCGAACCCAATTTTATGAAAATATCTTAGATCTAAAAATTCTCAATTTTAGATCTAATTAGTTTCATAATCTTAATTCTTAATTAAGTTTGGGTTCATAAATAAAAAATATGTATCAAAATTCTAGGATTTCAGGATCTAAGATTTTATAGAAAAATAAGTTCTGATTTTTGATTAAGGACGAATGTGCAGCACTCCTACATGCCATAAGAACACCCCATTGAATGGGAGGAGAGGGCCTTTAAATCCTATTTTATTCTTATGATCGGATGGCTAAGGAGAACACCTTAATCAAAAATATAATTGAAACTACGAAACTAGTTAGATCTAGATGATATATCACATATATAATTAATAATCTAACAAATACATGCTTTGCATACATCTCATGTATCGTCACTATATTAAATATGCATATTTTTTAGATCTAAAATATCATATATAATATTTGAAAAATTGATTTAAATTTGATCATATCAAAATAAAACTATTCTAGATAATTTATAGAACTATTCTATAACCAGTCTAAATATGCATCTTTTCATATCGCATATGAATAAATCAAAAGTTAAAAACTTTATCTTCTAATTTTTAGATCTAATTAAAATAATTATAATATCAAAAAATTAAAAATTAAATAGATCTAAAATCATATTTAATCAAATTAATAACATGATTATACTAGACTACACATAGAACTATTATATTCTCAATCTAGTCATGCATCTCATACATATTAGATCTAAATAATTTAATTTTAATTTTTTAATTTTAGATCTAATCACATCAAATTTGACATCTAAAACTTTTTAATATTAGATAAAAAATAAAAATAAAATTAGATCTAAAATAGATCCAAAGAATTGCAATCTGGCTCTGATATCAGTTGAAGAAAAAACCTATTTTTCCCAGCACAGGATCGCTCAAATCTGATTGGATCTGAAAGAATATTTTAAATTTTTTTTAAAATCTTAATCAAATCTAAGACTTATTAGATATGATCATAGAGATCTGATATTAAAAATTAAAAATAAAATTAAATCAGATTTAATTTTAAGTATTTGATTTGATAATCTAATTATCCTATGTTGATCCTGTTGAATCTTAAGGTTCTAGAAGGAGCCACGCATGTGCCTGACCTCTACTGGTATCCACTCAGGCAGGATCAGAACATCCTCTCCTCTTAAATCTCTTTTCCAAAAATTAGATCTGGATCTGATTTGAAAAGCCTTCAAAATTACTTCTGAGTGTAGCCTATTAGTCTCACGAACACCGTCGCACAAATACTAAATCATGTGCCAAAAATCTTAGACCTTCAACTCAGATTTATGCCTAACTTTTTAGGAATATAGAAGAGAGGGAGAGAAAGGATAGAGGGGGTGTGGATATCATAGAAAAGGCTCCTTTGAATGTGAAAAAAATAAATTAAATTGAGGCAATTTTGTGAGAAGAGTTCTAATACAAGACATAGTGCCATAAAGAGTCCCTTTTTGACCAAAAGCCTTATTAATTCAATCATTGGGACTCTTGGACCTGATATCCACAAAAAACCCTAGATCCCATCTAGTTTTGATGCCAAAAAATCATCTGGAAGGTGGCAGCATGAAAGGATAAGGAAGAGTCCATGTGCATCTAGGACTCTTCCCTCAAGAGCTTGATCCAAATCATAAAATTTTGGGACCTTCAAAAATCATGAAATTTTGCACGCCCAAAGTATACTCGTGCGTTATCACATATCTAAAAATTAGAGTAAAATAATTTCTAAAAAATTTTCTAAAATTCTCTGATCACGTGACCCTCAATTCTCTTAATTGGGTCAACTATTGATCCTAGTCCAATTGCACTAGGAATGAATTTAATTTTTATAATTAATCAAATCTAGACTTATTCCAGTTAGATAAAAATAAATTCATTCAAGATATAGAAATGAGTCAAATCAAATTTGACTCAATTACGATGAATCAAAAAGATTATAGAAGGAGAAAGTTAGGCTCAATCGCGTGCTAGCACGATTACCTTGAACCTAGTTGGATCTAATCCAAATCAATCAAATTAGATTAGCTCAATTGATCATATCTAGATCTAAACTCTTATTTGTGTGACCTAGTTAGATTTAGTTTCGTATGATAATGAGACATGTCATGATCTTCATGATCGACATCATCGAAACATCTTTTGATGGACCAAAACTTTTCTAATTCATACAATTAGAATGATCGATCATCAAAATTATTATAATTGCTTCCAAAATCAACCAGTGATACCTAGCAGTATATGGTGGCAATCTATTAGAACTAAAAGTGAACCTCTCAGTGCAGCTACCTATGTGATTGAGTTCTTCTATCTTGAGTTCCGACAGGATTAGGGTTAAGGTGAACTCGTCAAACCCAATATCCGTCATATGAATTAATCATTTGATTCAAGTCCTATGTAAAACCCTTTATAGAAACTCTTTCTATCATCTTCACTCTGTCATGGCCATGGACTTGTGGACTCGATTCTCATGATCATCATAGGGCTACTCCTCATCTACCGAGGTAGATAAATTCCTTATTGGTGCAATCCAATTCCTATAGTGAACATACTATAGCCAACATACACCTTAGAATTTTGAATTGCTAGGAGATCGAGTTATGATGTAGTCAAACTACAACACCCTCAAGGTAATTGCTGATGCACCTAAGGTCAAAGAATCAGACACACTACTGCAACATCAAGCCAATCATCGACGAAAAGATAAACTTCCTTATGAATGCTCGAGATGGTCATGCTCAGTGCCCTCATTATCTAACGAGTACCTATACTCTCGCTCCAGTATCTTCACATCGTAGACTTAAGATTTATCTACTCAAAGAAAGCAATCATACACCAACCTTCTGGATCAGTCACCATCCTCGTGATGATCCTACGATCGAGAGCAGTTTATGAGTTAATTATGAAAATTCTTGTCTTAAATTTTTAACTCTTTAAAAATATGAATTGACATTACCATTAACTTAAAGGATGCATCACATACACTTTAAACACACACTATTGTTAGATATATGTGCCCTAGAAGTCAGAATTGGCTGACACTTGTAATACACTTTTAGAGGCAAAATTATAATTTTGACTAATATCAATAAAATGGGTTATTTTCTATCACATATGTGTATTTAGTATCTGTGATACATCCTTTGAGTTAATGGTAATGATAATTCATATTTTCAAGAGTTGAAAATTTAAGACATGAATAATCATTATTAACTCATAAATTGCTCCCGACCATAGGATCATCACGAGGATGGTGATTGATCCGGAAGGTTGGTGTACAATCGCTTCTCTTTAGTAGATGAGTCTTGAGTCTACGGTGTGGAGACATCCGGAGCGAGAGTATAGGTACTCGTTAGAGAACGAGGGCACTGAGCGTGACCACCTCGAGTAGTCATTAGGGAGTCTACCTTCTCGTCAATGACTGACTCGATGCTGCAGTAGTGTGTCTGGTTCTTTGACCTGAGGTGCATCGACAGTTCACCTTGAGGGTGTTATAGTTTGACTACACCATTACTCGATCTCCTAGCCATATGGAACCCTGAGGTGTATGTTGGCTATAGCATGTTCATTGTAGGAACTGGATTGCATCAAGATGGAATCTATCTACCTCGGTGGTAGAGGAGCAGCCCTATGATAATCATGAGAATCAAGTCCAAAAATCCATGGCCATGGTAGAGTGAAATAATAGAAAGAGTTTCTATTTAGATTTTCACATTGGACTCGAATCGAATGATTACATCATATGACAGAGACTAGGGTTTGACGAGTTTACCTTAACCCTAATCTGATCGGGGCTCAAGATAGAAGAACTTAATCACACAGGTAGCTGCACCAAGAGGTTCACATTCAGCTCTGATGGGTTGCCACCATATACTGCTAGGTGTCACTGGTGGATTTTGGGAGCAATTAGAATGATTTAGATGATCGATCATTCTAGCTGTTCGAATCAGAAGAGTTCTGATCCATCGAAAGGAGTTTCGATGATGTCGATGATAGAGATCATGACATATCCCATTACCATACAGAACTGAAACCTAACTGGGTCACACAAACAAGGGTTTGAATCTGGTGATCATCAATTGAACTGATCCAGTTCAATTGATCTGAATGAGATTCAATTAGGTTCAAGGAAATCGTGCTAGCACTCGATTGAACCTAACGTTCTTCTTTTACTATCATAAATAAGTTGTCCTGTCTGAGCCAAAGGAGTTTGTGCTCAATTAGAGGCCTTCATATGGTCTGACTGGAGGTTGTCCAAGTCAAAAAAGGTTGTCTTATTTTGTAAGACATTACCTACCCATTTTTTGGTCACCTGCCATTTCTTGTTCTTTGACTTTGGTCAAAAGTCTACCTTTGACTGGTCAAACATTGACCATTGATACTTTGACTTTTGACCACATGTCATGCACCTATTGGAGAGCTGGTGGGGGCCTGTCCCCCTACCAGAACCTGGCAAGGAGGAGGGCGCACGCCACCCTAGGCATGTGCCCAAGTTGGAGGCGCCCTAGGAGTCCTTGTTGGACAAGGACTCCATCTCCCTTTTTGGATTCCAATTAGAGTTCTTCTAAGAACCAACTTTGACTGGTCTTAGGTGCCCTCTAAGGAGGAATCCAGGGGACTCTATTCCCACCAATCAGATTTAGATCTGATTTCACAAAGGGTTGTGATTGGTTGGGAAGAAGAGGAGTTGGATCACAGTTAGTCTATAAATAAGACCCTGTACCCAACTCAAAGAGGCTAAGAGTTTCCATACGCCCAAAGGCCTTTTCTCCTCTCCTCCTCCATGCCAAAGCTTCTTCTCCCTCTCCTCTCCACGTCCAAAATAGTTTTGGAGCTTGGTTGGTGCGATCCAGATCAAAGAAAGGCGATCAAAAGCAAGAAGGCTGCACTACTGCAAAGGACGACTGCTGATCTTCAAAAGATGTTTTGAAGATCCTCCAGATCTGATTTTTGGATGCATGATAGAGAAGAAGAGGTTCTCCAGATTTAGCTCGAGTGGATACCGGTAGAGGCCAGGCTTGCGTGGCTAGATCCAGAACCTTCCGCTGCATACAGGATCATCAACGGGTAATAGGATTACCCAAATCAGGTAAATTAAATTTGATTTAATTTATTCTTATTTTATTTTATTTATTAAAATAATAAGAATTAGATCTAAAATATCTCAAATCTGATATAGATCAAAGAAAAAAATTTTTGAAATATATCTCTTGATCTGATCAGATCTGAACGAACCTGGACCGGGAAATCAGGATTTCCCTTCAACTGGTATCAGAGCCATGGTTCTAAAAAAATTTAGATCTGATTTTAAATTTATTTTAATTAAAAATAATTGATTTTAGATGTCACATGAGATGTGATCAGATCTGAAATCAGAAAAAATTAAAATTAAATGATTTGGATCTAAGATTAGAAGATATGCATGACTAGTTCTAGAATAGAATAGTTCTATAGAATAGTCTTGCATGTTTTTTGATTTAATCTGATTAAATCATATTTTAGATCTTTTATTTACTATTTTTTGATATTATAAGTGTTATAATAACATCTAAAAAATAGTAAATAAAAATTATTTAATTTTAAACATCATATGAGATATGATTGATGCATGTCTAGACTAGTTGTAGAATAGTTCTACATAATTGTCTAGATTAGAATTTATTTTGATTAGATCAATTTAAATCTAATTTTTTAGATTATTATGAGATAATTTAGATCTGAAAAATATGCATGATTCGATACATGAGATGTATGCAAAATATGCCATGATTAGATCTACTTTGTATATGAGATATATGATATAGATCTGATAAACTGTTTTGTAGTATTGAATGTTCCTGATTAAGGCGTTCCTCTTGGCCGTCCGGTCATAAGAACGAAGAAGGGTTTAAAGGCCCTCTCTTTCCATTCGATGGGGTGTTCTTATGATGTGTAGGGGTGCTGCGTGTTCGTCCTTAATCAGAAACCCAAAACTTACTTTCTGCAAAACCCTAGATCCTGAAACCCTAGGATTTATTGTGCATATTTTGTTTATGAACCCTACTTAATTAAGAATTAAGATTTATGGAATATTAATTAGGTCTAAAATTGAGAATTTTAGATCTAAGACATATTCATAATACTGGGTTCGGGCTTGGGTAGCTCAATTAGGTCTAAGCGGTTGATCAAACCGAATCAAGAGTTGGTTAGATGGGATCAACAATGCTTAAATTGACCAGCCTAATAGGATTAAGTCTGGGTCAAGATCGAGTCACGATCAAGCAAGACCTAATTAGGCTCAGAGGTTAGAGTCTGGATTGTAGGCTAACCCAATTGGTTCTGGCTCAACAATTTGGTGTCTAAGGTAAGTTTGGCACATACGACCGACTGGTTTTTAATTGGAAGCTACTCGACCTGAATGCGTTCTTGTACGAGTTAATGGCATATTCCTTCCACCGGTCTCACTTACCTGGCCATATCTGTTGACACAGTTCTGATCTGAGGTGGTCAATAATCCGAGCTAACCCATGCCACTAGGTTAGTCATAATTGTTATGACTAAGCCAAGTCTAGTTTAATGAGACCTGAATCAATTCTCCCTAAGAAAAGATTAAGTCTGAGGTCTTCCACCATTGTAGATGTGCGGGCCCTTCCCGGGGTTGATTGTTCTCGGCTGGATACAGTGGCTCAGTTGCACCGGGAAGATGCAACCATGTCTATTAGGCATTGGATGCTATGGGCTGGAGGATGAGTTGGGCTCAATATTTTGGATACGGTGAGAGACTCAATTAGGAACCCAGTCTATGCAAATGGTGGGTCTGACTTAACTAAGGAGTGGATCAATATTTCTGGATACGGTGAGATTCATGAATTAGAGACCAAGTTTGGGTGCACCATGATTAGAGAATCATTGAACAAGAGTTGTTCACTCATTGGCTAACCCATCACCAATAACTGTTAGGTGAGGTGATGAGTCAGTTGGTGAGACCGCACCACCCACTAGAAATCATTAATCGTGGAGATTTTCGCATCTCTACAGAGGGAGTGTAGGGATCCGAGAAAATAGTGGGAGCTAATTTGTTTAAAAATAAAATTTTTAAATAAATTGGTCAAGTCAAAATTACAGTATCTAACTAGAATCTTTGACTCTCTACAGAAAAATGTCTGCGTCCAACCCATTGGCACGTATCCTGGACAACATAGACTGACTGGACCCAATTATAAAGATTGGCTCAGGAACTACAAAATTATTTTGGGTTCTGAGAAGTTAACCCATGTATTGGACCAGGACCCTCCCACCTTACCAGCCCGTCCATCTATTGAACAGAGAGCGTCTCTGGAAAAATGGATAGACGAAGATAATAAGGCCAGATATTACATGTTGGGCTCGATGTCTGATGAGCTCCAGCGCCAACATGAAGATATCGGGACTGCTCGCCAAATGTTGGCTCACCTGCAGGAGATGTTTGGTGAACAGAGTCGCGCAGCCAAATATCAAGTCACGAAATGACTTTTTAAGGCTAAGATGCGTGATGGGCAGTCAGTCCAAGATCACTGTCTGACAATGATCAAGGACATGGAAGAGCTTGAGAAGCTCGGTGTGAAGTTAGGACTTGGACCTGCAGAACGATATTATTCTGCAATCCTTGACTGATGCATATGGGCAATTCATCATGAATTACCACATGCATAAACTTCAAAATTCCTTGGCCGAATTAATGAATATGCTGGTTACCGCTGAGCTTTCTATGAAAGGTTCTAAAGGCTCAGTTCTTGCTATGGAACGGACTTCTTCCAAAAGAAAGTCTTATGGAAAGAAAAAGAAGTCTGTGAAAAAGCAAAAGGTGGAAGGATCAAAGAAGAAGAAGGCAGAAGCCGAAGAAGAAAGGCCGATGTCAAAGGAAAGTGTTTCCATTGCAACAGCGACGGCCATTGGAAGCGGAACTGCCCTACTTACCTGGCCACCCTGAAGAACAAGAAGGAAGGTCCTTCTGGAGGTATGCTCGTTATTGAGTCTAACCTTACGGTTTCTTCTGCATCCAGTTGGGTGCTTGACTCTGGTTCTAGTGCTCATCTGTGCACTTCCATGCAGGGTCTTGAGGATAGCAGGAGGCTGAGGGATGGAGACATGATCCTACGCATCGGTAATGGAGCAAGAGTTGCTGCAGTAGCCGTGGGAACATACCCTCTTCGATTACCATCTGGTTTAGACTTAGTTTTGAAAGACTGTTATTATGTGCCTGCAGCTAGCAGGAATTTGATTTCTGTTTCATGCTTAGCACAAGAAGGTTATGTGATCACCTTCTTTAAGGACCATTGTAACATTCTTTATGAAAGAAATAAAATTGCAAATGGTTTCCTTATTAATGGTCTTTATCAGCTACATATTGATGTACCTGTTCTAACTATCGAGCAAAACGTGAATGCCAAACGACCTAGGGATAGTCCAAACGACAGATATCTATGGCACCTGAGATTAGGTCATATAGCAGAAGATAGGATCAACAAATTGGAGAAAAATGGGCTATTGAGTCCATTGACTTTTGAGTCATATCCAACTTGTGAATCTTGTCTTCAAGGCAAAATGACTAAACTCCCTTTTGTTGGACATGGGGAGAGGGCCACAGATCTCCTTGCCCTAGTACATACTGATGTGTGCGGCCCATTTGATGTGCCGGCTAGAGGCAATTTTGTCTACTTCATTACCTTTACCGATGATCTGTCTAGGTATGGGTATGTGTATCTTATGAGACACAAGTCTGAAGCTTTTGAAAAGTTCAAAGAATTCAGACATGAAGTAGAAAAACAAACTGGAAAAATCCCATTAAGGTTCTTCGATCAGATCGAGGAGGTGAATACCTTAGCCGAAAATTCCTAGACTATCTAAAGGAAAAATGGCATAGTCTCTCAATGGACTCCACCAGGAACACCTCAACTCAACGGGGTTTCAGAATGGAGAAATCGGACTCTATTGGATATGGTTCGATCCATGATGAGCTTCACAGACCTCCCTGATTTTCTTTGGGGACACTCATTGTTAACTTCAATTTATCTACTGAATAGGGTTCCCTCTAAAACCGTTCCTACCACACCGTATGAGATATGGCACGGTAAGAAACCAAGTCTGAGTCATCTCAGAATTTGGGGTTGTCCGGCTCATGTCAAAAGACAACAAGCGGACAAGTTAGAGTTTAGGTCCTTCAGAGCTCGATTCATAGGATATCCTAAAGAGTCATTAGGATACTATTTCTACATTCCAGAAGACCACAATGTGATTGTGAGTCGACATGCCATCTTTCTTGAAAAATAGTTTATTCAAGATAGCGGCATTGGAAAATAGATTAAGCTTGATGAGAAAGTCTCACAAGTACAACGAGCTAAGGACCAATTGGAACCAAATCAGGTTGAGCCAATAAGAACACTACCTCCTCCACCTCGTAGATCGGAAAGAGTTTCCCGTCCCCCTGAAAGATACTTAGGTATTATTTCAGAGAAAGTAGAGAAAATGTTCCTCGTAGGTAATGGTGCTCATGGTGATGATCCCAAAACCTACAACGAGGCGATATCAGATATCGACTCCGAGAAATGGCTAGAGGCAATGCAGTCAGAAATTGACTCGATGCACTCAAACCAAGTCTGGACCTTGGTAGATCCACCAGAAGGTATAGTACCTATTGGGTGTAAATGGATCTTCAAGAGAAAGATTGGTGCAGATGGGAATGTGGAGACATTCAAGGCTAGACTAGTGGCAAAAGGTTATAGTCAACGCGAAGGCATTGACTATCAGGATACCTTTTCCCCAGTGGCTATGCTAAAATCCATCCGCACATTGCTTGCCGTTGCAGCCTATTTCGATTATGAAATATGGCAAATGGACGTGAAAACGGCATTCTTAAATGGATATCTTGAGGAAGATATCTATATGGAACAGCCGCTAGGTTTCACATCCAGTGATACTGATCACAAGGTTTGCAAGCTGCAAAGGTCCATATATGGACTTAAGCAAGCATCTCGGAGCTGGAACACTCATTTCAATGATGTGATCAAAAAGTTTGGTTTCATCAAAAATGAAGAGGAACCATGTGTTTTCAAAAAGGGTCAGTGGGAGCGCTGTTGTCTTCCTCGTATTGTACGTGGATGACATCCTCCTTATTGGGAATGATATTCCCATGTTGACATCAGTCAAATGTGGTTGTCCAAGGAATTCTCCATGAAAGACCTAGGTGAAGCATCCTTTATTCTAGGAATTAAGGTCTATAGGGATAGACCGAATAGGATGCTAGGACTTTCACAGAAGATGTACATAGAGAAAGTACTAAAGAGGTTTAGTATGGAAAACTCTAAGAGGGGATTAATACCCTTCAGACATGGTATTCATCTTTCCAAGAAGATGTGCCCTAGCACACCTGAGGAAATAGAACGCATGAGCAAGATCCCTTATGCTTCTGCAATAGGGAGCCTCATGTATGCCATGCTATGTACACGACCTGATATAGCCCATGCTGTGAGTGTCACAAGCAGATATCAGTCAAATCCAGGTGAAGAACACTGGACTTCTGTGAAATGTATCCTTAAGTACTTGAGAAGAACTAAGGATATGATGTTGGTCTTTGGTAATGGAGAACTCCAAGTCCAGGGATACACAGACTCGGATTTCATGTCCGATATAGATGATCGAAAGTCGACATCTGGGAGTCTGTTTGTGTGCAATGGTGGTGCTGTCAGCTGAAAGAGTTCCAAGCAAACGGTGATACCACCTCATCCACGATTACCTCGAGAAGGGTTACGTCGAGGTCAAGAGAGTCAACTCCATAGATAATGTGGCAGACCCACTTACAAAGCCGTTGGGCCAGCAGAAGATCGAAGCCCACCTTGAGAAGATGGGACTTAGACTTGTAGCCAATTGGCTTTAGGACAAGTGGGAGATTGTTAGATATATGTGCCCTAGAAGCCAGAATTGGCTGACACTTGTAATACACTTCTAGGGGCAAAATTGTAATTTTGACTAAAATCAATAAATGGGTTTTTTTTTCTATCACATATGTGTATTTAGTGTCTGTGATACATCCTTTGAGTTAATGGTAATGATAATTCATATTTTCAAGAGTTGAAAATTTAAGACATGAATAATCATTATTAACTCATAAAATGCTCCCGACCATAGGATCATCACGAGGATGGTGATTGATCCGGAAGGTTGGTGTACAATCGCTTCTCTTTAGTAGATGAGTCTTGAGTCTACGGTGTGGAGACACCGGAGCGAGAGTACAGGTACTCGTTAGAGAACGAGGGCACTGAGCGTGACCACCTCGAGTAGTCATTAGGGAGTCTACCTTCTCGTCAATGACTGACTCGATGCTGCAGTAGTGTGTCTGGTTCTTTGACCTGAGGTGCATCGGCTGTTCACCTTGAGGGTGTTACAGTTTAACTACACCATTACTCGATCTCCTAGCCATATAGAATCTTGAGGTGTATGTTGGCTATAGCATGTTCATTGTAGGAACTGGATGGCATCAAGATGGAATCTATCTACCTCGGTGGTAGAGGAGCAGCCCTATGATAATCATGAGAATCAAGTCCAGAAATCCATGGCCATGGTAGAGTGAAATAATAGAAAGAGTTTCTATTTAGATTTTCACATCGGACTCGAATCGAATGATTACATCATATGACAGAGACTAGGGTTTGACGAGTTTACCTTAACCCTAATCTGATCGGGGCTCAAGATAGAAGAACTTAATCACACAGATAGCTGCACCAAGAGGTTCACATTCAGCTCTAATGGGTTGCCACCATATACTGCTAGGTGTCATTGGTGGATTTTGGGAGCAATTAGAATGATTTAGATGATCGATCATTCTAGCTGTTCAAATCAGAAGAGTTATGATCCATCGAAAGGAGTTTTGATGATGTCGATGATAGAGATCATGACATATCCCATTACCATACAGAACTGAACCTAACTGGGTCACACAAATAAGGGTTTGAATCTGGTGATCATCAATTGAACTGATCCAGTTCAATTGATCTGAATGAGATTCAATTAGGTTTAAAGAAATCATGCTAGCACTCGATTGAACCTAATGTTCTTCTTTTACTATCATAAATAAGTTGTCCTGTCTGAGCCAAATGAGTTTATGCTCAATTAGAGGCCTTCATATGGTCTGACTGGAGGTTGTCCAAGTCAAAAAAGGTTGTCTTCTTTTGTAAGACATTACCTACCATTTTTGGTCACCTACCATTTCTTGTTCTTTGACTTTGGTCAAAAGTCTACCTTTGACTGGTCAAACATTGACCATTGACACTTTGACTTTTGACCATATGTCACACACCTATTGAAGAGCTGGTGGGGGCCTATCCCCCTGCCAGAACCTGGCAAGAAGGAGGGCGCACCCACCCTAGGCGTGTGCCCAAGTTGGAGGCGCCCTGGAGTCCTTGTTGGATAAGGACTCCACCTCCCTTTTGGATTCCAATTAGAGTTCTTCTAAGAACCAACTTTGACTGGTCTTAGGTGCCCTCTAAGGAGGAATCCAGGGGACTCTATTTCCATCAATCAAATTTAGATCTGATTTCACAAAGGGTTGTGATTGGTTGGGAAGAAGAGGAGTTGGATCACAGTTAGTCTATAAATAAGACCCTGTACCCAACTCAAAGAGGCTAAGAGTTTTCATACGCCCAAAGGCCTTTTCTCCTCTCCTCCTTCATGCCCTTTGCTTCTTCTCCCTCTCCTCTCCACGTCCAAAATAGTTTTGGAGCTTGGTTGGTGCGATCTAGATCAAAGAAAGGAGATCAAAAGTAAGAAGGTTGCACTGCTGCAAAGGATGACTGCTGATCTTCAAAAGGAGTTTTGAAGATCCTTCAGATCAGATCCAGATCTGATTTTTGGAGGCATGATAGAGAAGAAGAGGATCTTCAAATCCAATCTGAGTGGATATCGATAGAGGCCAGGCGCTTGCGTGGCTAGATCCAGAACCTTCCGCTGCATATAGGATCATCAACGGGTAATTGGATTACCCAAATTAGGTAAATTAAATTTGATTTAATTTATCCTTATTTTATTTTATTTATTAAAATAATAAGAATCAGATCTGAAACATCCCAGATCTGATATAGATCAAAGAGAAAAAATTTTGAAATATATCTCTTGATCTGATCATATCTGAACGAACCTGGACCGGGAAATCAGGATTTTCCTTCAACTATGATAGAAAATAATCCTTTTATTAATTTATAGTCAAAACTATAAAATTCTTCTTAGAAGTGTACTATAAGTGTTAGCCAATCTGGCTTCTAGGGCACACATCTAACATGCATTGTCAGGATATGCCAAGGCTTGGGACATCAAGATGGAGATTGTTAAGATTTATGGTGCTCCCAAGCCTTGGACAGCCATAGGAGGTGTCAGGATGTTGGCTATGGGAGTCTAGAATGAGTGTGAGTCATAGGATTAGGATAAGAGTTATCCTGAATGCAGTGTGTAGCCCTACATGAGGCTCGAGGTTCAAGTGTGAGAACCTTGAGGGGCTTGGTAGGTGCTCCGAAGATCTAGAACATAATGTGGAGCAAAGGACCAAAGTCAAGGAGAAGAATCAGCCAAGATAAGAGGCTAACACATAGGTGAGCTGGCTCGAATACGCAGCTGAGCTGATTCGACTGGTGGCGTATAGAACATACGGGGTTTTCTGTTTGGTTTTGAATTAGGTTTAATCTAAGGGTCTTATGGCCTTGTCTAATAAGGTCTTAAGGGGGCTAACTCATATATGGGTTGGATTTAGATACAAGGGATGAGAGCATGTGAGACATATGTACATGGGCTCGATGAATACTTTTATGTATTGGGTTAGCCAGGGGAGCTTTTAGTTGGGCCTAATAGCTATGTATAAATACATAGGATGTATTATGGTTTTCATTGATGTAAGCAATATAGATCTTTTCTCCCTCAATCTCTCTTCTATCTTCTCTCTAGAGTTGCCGTCCCAAGGAGGGCACCTCCCTCAAGCCCAAGGAGGGAGGTGCCCCATCATAGATCTAGATTGGTAGATTGATGGTTTGCTATCCTTAGAGAATGTCAAAGGTCTTCTCAGGCCCATGCGAAAGATCAGGGTCTTCTACAACATGGTATCAGAGCTAGGTGATGCCATGGTGATACGTCAACATTTGGTATCAGAGCGATACCAGGATCTAATAGGAGGGCCCCATAGGTGATGTCGGATGGTGGTAGTGTAGCCCAAACTGGCTGCACCTGACAACACTGGGCCAGCCGCACGCTGGGCTGGTCGGGCATGCGAGCGCGCGTAGGGGGCATGCTGGGTCGATCGGGAGTGGGCTGTAGGTGGATCATGTGGGAGCGCGCCCAGCCCACACGGTGGATCATGGTCCACCATGGACCGCTGGCTTATGATCACCCATGTGGACCCCCAACCCATTACCTTTGCATTTCATGTAGTCCATGGTACTATTCCATGGACCAATCACGATCGGATGGCTTAGAGTAGAGCTAGTTATGATCTAATGGTCCGAGATAGATCCGAGCCTGATCATGACTACTATTGCATAATCCGATGGCCTAGGAGGAAGCCGATCATGATCGGATGGTCTAGATATGATCTCGAGTGTGTTTATAACTAGATTTCCTACTCAAATCCTATTTTTAAGTTTTTGGAGTCTTTATAATTTCGATTGATGAACCATTTATTACGTTGGAAAGCTGCTGACGTTCCGAAGTTGTTGAGAGGTTCTTAAGAGATTTTAGAGATCTTTCATAAAAATTTTAGAGCTTTTTATTGAAAAACTCTTGTACAAGGGTTGAGTGGTAAGTTCCTCTTATATTGTTTGTTTTTTTCTCTCATGGTGAAGCTTTGCATTCCCTATGGAGGCAAGCTCTTGGGCTGATTCATGTACTTGATTACTTTTCTTATTTTATTTTCTTCTTGCTTTTTATTGCAATATGTCGGTACTAGATCCTTAACAAGTGATATCAGAGTAGGTGATATCCCAACAATATATACCTATATATGTACATATGTATAAATATGTACTTGCCCTATGGAGGCGAGCTCTTAGGCTGATCCACATACTTGATTATTTTTCTTGTTTTATTTTTTTTCTTTCTGTCGTAATATGTCGTTACTAGATTCTTAACAAGTAATATAAGAGTAGCTGATATCCCAATAATGTATACATATATATGTACAAATGTACATATACATATATGTAAATATGTACATATACATATACATATATATATATATGTATATATATGTGTGTGTGTGTATATATTTATATATGTATATATATATGTCTGTATACATATTTATATATGTGTGCATATATAAATATATATATATTTATATATATATAGAGGTGGACTGGGATCCACTCGTTCAGATCTCGGTTCATATCCGGTCGGTGTTATATGAATGCCCTAGAAGTCAGATTGATTGACACTTGTAATATACTTTTAAGGATAATTTTATAATTTTGACTATAAATTAATAAAAAAAGTTATTTTCTATCATACTATATATTTATAGTGTATGTGATACATTCTTTGAGTTAATGATAATAATAATTCATATTTTTAAGAGTTGAAAATTTAAGATATGAATTTTTATAACTAGCTCATAAACTACTCCTTACCGTAGGATCAACATGAAGATGATGATTGATTTGGAAGGTTGGTGTACAATCACTTTATTATGGTAGATGAGTCTTGAGTCTACAGTGTGGAGACATCAAAGTGAGGGTATAAGTACTCATTAAAGAATGAGGGTACTGAGCGTGACCACCTCGAGCAGTCACAAAAAAGTCTACCTTCTCATCGATGACTAGCTTGATGCTATAATGGTATGTCTGGTTCTTTGATTTGAGGTGCATTGATAGTTTACCTTGAGGGTGTTATAGTTTAACTACACCATAACTCGATCTCCTAGCCATTCAAAATTTTGAGGTGTATGTTGGCTATAGCTTGTTCATTGTAAGAATTAGATTGCACCAATAAGGGATCTATCTACCTCGGTAGATGAGGAGTGTTCCTATGATTATCATGAGATCGAGTCCATAAGCCCATGGTCATGGCAGTATGAAGATGATAGAAAGAGTTTCTATTAGGATTTCACATCAGACTCGAATCGATCGATTAACTCATATGACAGATGTTGGGTTTGATAAGTTCACCTTAATCCTAATCCTATTGGGGCTCAAGATAGAAGAACCTAATCACATAGGTAGCTGCACCGAGAGGTTCGTATTCAATTCTAATGGATTACCATCATATATTGCTAGGTGTCTCTGGTGGATTTTGAGAGCAATTAGAATGATTTTGATGATCGATCATTCTAATTATATGAATTGGAGAAGTTCTGATCCATCGAAAGATATTTTGATGATGTTGATGATAGAGATCGTGACATGTCTCATTACCATATGGAACTGAATCAACTAGATCACACAAACAAGGTGTTGGGTTTGAATGTCATCAATTAAGCTAACCCAGTTTGATTGATTTGGATTAGATCCAATTAGGTTTAAGAAAATCATGCTAGCACATGATTGAGCCTAACATTCTCCTTCTATAGTCTTTCTATTTCATCTCAACTGAGCCAAATTTGGTTTGGGCTCATTCTTATATTTTGAATAGATTTATTTTTATCTGTATGGATCATTGTCCTGATCAATTAATTAAATATTAAATCCATTCAAACCATTAGATGGGTCAAAAGTTACCTATTTGGAGAATTAAGGGTCATCTACAGATGCTTTTAAAAACTTTCTAGAAATATTCGATAATTTTTTGGATGTGAAGACCTACCAATTCTTATCACTAAATTTCAAAACTTCGAGACAAGACCTAAGTTATGATAGAGTTTGATTTGGATCCCCCTTAAAGAGATCTCCTAGGGGTGGACATGCTTATCTACCTTGCCGTCTTTTTGAATCATTTTTGGCACACAAATAAAAGAGATTTGTGTTTTTCATGCCCCTAAGTTCTAGAGTCCTATGATAAACACATGGTTATTTTGGTCAAAAGAGGAGTCCCAAGTATGTGATAAAAGCCTTTCTCACGTCAAAGTGCACTCCAGGATAATTTTTCTTGCCCAAAGTGGCTTCTTGAAACCCATACCCCTTCTATCCTCTCTCTTCTTCGCCAAAGTATAAAAATTGGGCAAATTAAGAAGAAGGTCCAAACTTGGCATAATATCAAGATCTATGGAGGATTTTGTGACGAGGATCTCTCATCTAATTTTGGATCTTTGGATTAATCCAGTCTGATTTTTATAGAAAAGGTTCACCACCAAGACGTCAGATTTGCTCGAGTGGATACCGTGAGGCTAGGTGCAATCCGAGCAATACTTTTTGATCATTTTTGGCAAAAAGAATAAAAGAGATTTGTGTGGCACTGCATGGCACAAGTTCAAGGTCTATTAAAATAAACCCTTATTTTGGTCAAAAGGGACCTAGTAGGCGTTTGACATGAGATCTAACTCCCATGCTACAAGGCTGCACCCCATCCATTGATTCTATGCCCAAAGTCTCATCTTGATATCCCATATCCTTCTCCTCTCTCTTCTCCACACCCAAAAGTTGGACACAAATAGTGAGGAAGATCTAAGAAAATTGGCACGAAGATCAAGCTCTACGCGACGATATTTGTGAGACGAACGTGCAGCCTTCAACAGTCATTTTGAAGGATCTATAGATCAGATCTAGATCTAATTTTGGGAGATCAGATTCAAAAAGGGAAGACACCCAAAACTAGCTAGAGTGGGTACTAGTAGAGGCCAGGCACATGCATGGCTTGATCTAGAATTTTAGGTGCAGCAGATCATCGATAGGATAATTAGATTACTCAATCAGGTATAAAAATTAAATCTGATTTAATTTTAACTTTTATTTTTAATCAAAACAATAAGATTAGATTTGAGAATTTTTAGATCCAATTAAATTTTTTTTTTGAAATTTTTCTATAGATCTAATTGGATTTAAAAAAATCCTCCTCGGATCTGAATGATCCTGCAGTGGAAAAACTATTTTTCCTTCAACTGGTATTAGAGCCAGATTAGCAGTTCTTTAGATCTACTTAGATCTGATTTTAATTTTATTTTATAATCTAATATTAATGATTTTATATATCACATTAGATGTGATTAGATCTAAAATTAAAAAATTAATATTTTATTATTGATATCAATGATGTATGAGATGCATGTCTAGACTAGGTGTAGAATTGTTTTAAGTATAGTCTAGTATAATTTTTCTTTTGATATGATTAAAATATATTTTAGATCTTTATATTTTTATTTTTTTAATATTATAAATATTATAATTAGATCTAAAAATAAAAAATAAAATTTTTAAAAATTTTCATATAAGATATGATTGATGAATGTCTAGACTAGTTGTAGAACTGTTCTATGCATTATCTAGAATAAGTTTTATTTTGATATGATCAATTTAAAATTTTATTTTTTAGAGATTATATAAGATATATCAGATCTAAAAATATGCATATATGACTTATTATTTGATACATGAGATATATAAAGAACATGCATAATTAGATCTATAATTTTATATATGTGATATATGTTATAAATCTTATTATTTTATAGTGCAGTAATTATTTTTGATTAAGACATTTTCCTTGGCCATCCAGTCATAAGAGTAAGAAGGGTTTAAAGGCCCTCTCTTTTCATTCGATGGGGTGCTCTTATGGTGTGTAGGGATGTTACATGTTTGTCCTTAATCTGAAACTGAAAACTTACTTTTCTACAAAATCATAGATCCTGAAACTCTAGGATTTTTTGCGTGTTTCTATTTATGAACTCAAACATAATTAAGAATAAAGATTATGAAATAAATTAGATCTAAAATTATAAATTTTTAGATCTAAGATACCTTCATAAATTTGGGTTTGGGCTTAGGTAGCTCAATTAGGTCTAGCAGTTAATCTAACCAAATCAAGAGTTGGTTAGGTGGGATCAAGAGTGCTTAGAATTGACAAACTAGATAGGATTAAGTCTGGATCAAGATCGACTCATAGTAACATGTGGTCAATTAAGTCAAGACCTAATTTGGCTTCATGATTTATGCCTGAATTGTAGGCTAACCTGATTGGTTCTGGTTTAATAATTTGATGTCTAATATAAGTTTGGCAAATATGACTGACTGATTTTAATTGGGAGCTACTCAACCTGGATGTATTCTTATCAAGTTAATGGCATATCTCTTCCATCGATCTTACTTACCTGGCCATTTGGGTTGATCTAGTTCTAATTTGAGGTGGCCAATAATTTAAGCTAACCCATGCCACTAGGTTAGTCATAATTGTTATGACTAAGTCAAGTCAAGTCTAAGAGATCTAAATCAAATCTTTCTAAGAAAATATTAAGTCATAGATCTTTCATCATTGTAGATGTGCGGGCCCTTCTCGAGGTTGATTATCTCGACTGGTTACAATAGTTCAGTTGCATCGAAAAGTTGCAACCATATGTATTAGGCATAGAATGCTATGGGTTAGAGGTGGGTTGGGCTCAATATTCTAGATATGGTGAGGGATCCAATTAGAAATTTAATTCATGCAAATGGTGGGTCTAACTTAACTAAGGAGTGGATCAATATTCCAAACATGGTGAGATTCATGAATTAAAGATCAGGTTTGAGTACACCATGATTAGAGAATCATTGGACAAGAGTTATCCATTCATTGGCTGATCCATCATCGATAACTATTAGGTGAGGTGATAAGCCAATCGGTAGAACCGCACCATCCGCTAGAAATCAATGATCATGAAGATTTTCACATCTCTGCTAAGAAAGTGTAAGGATCCAAGAAAATAGTAGAAGCCTAATTTATTTAAAACTAAAACTTCTAAATAAATTGATCAAGTCTAATTATAAAATCTAAGTAAAAACTTTGACTCTCTATAGAAAAATATCTACATCCAATCCACTAGCCCGTATCCTGGACACCCATAGACTGACCCAACCAAATTATAAGGATTGGCTCCAAAACTACAAAATTATTTTGGATTTCAAAAAACTAACTCATGTATTAGATCAGGACCCTTCCACCTTACCAGCACGTCCTTCCATTGATTAGAGAGTGTCTCTAAAAAAATGGACGAACGAAGATAATAAAGCTACATACTACATGTTGGGCTCGATGTCTGATGAGCTTTAGCACCAATATAAGGACATTAAGACTGCTCGCCAAATGTTGGCTCACCTACAAGAGTTGTTTGGTGAAGAGAGTCATGTAGCCAAGTATCAAGTCACTATAAGATATTTTAAGGCTCAAATAAGTGATGGGCAGTCGATCCAAGATCATTGTCTAATGATGATTAAGGACTTAGAAGAGCTTGAGAAGCTAGGTGTCAAGCTGGACAGAAACTTGCAAATTGATGTGATCTTGAAGTCCTTAACTGATATGTATAGGCAATTTATCATGAACTTCTATGTGAATAAGCTGCAATGTACCTTTACTGAGTTGATGAATATGCTAGTTACTACTAAACTTTCTTTAAAAGATTCAAAGGGCTCAGTGCTTGCTATAGAGCAAACTTTATCTAAAAAAAAGTCTTTTGAAAAGAAGAAGAAGTCTGCGAAGAAGCAGAAGACAGATGGAGGGAAAAAAAAAAAGAAAAAGCTGAAGAAGAAGACCGTTGACAAAGAAAAGTATTTTCATTATAATACGAATGACCATTGGAAGCGGAACTATCCTGCATACCTGGCTAGCCTAAAGAGTAAAATGGAGGCAGGTCCTTCTAGAGGTATGCTCGTAATAGAATCAAATCTTATGATTTCTTTTGCATCCAGTTGGATGCTTGACTTTGGTTCTAGTGCTTACTTATGCACTTCTATGTAGGATCTTGATGAGAGCAGGAGGTTGAGGGATGGTGAAATGATCCTGTACGTCAAAAATGAAGCAAGAGTTGCTGCTGTGGCCATGAAAATCTATCCTCTTCGACTATCATCAAGATTAGATATGGTACTTAGGGACTGTTACTTTGTGCCTGCAACAAGTAGAAATTTAATTTTTATTTCTTGTTTAATATAGAAAGGCTATGTAATTAGTTTTCTAAAGGATCATTATAATATTCATTTTGAAGGAAATAAAATTATAAGTGGTTTCCTGATTAATGATCTCTACCAATTACATATTGATGTTTTTGTTTTCAATATCGAGAAAAACATAAATGCCATAGGATCAAAGTGATTAAGGGATAGTTTAAATGATATGTATCTATGGCACCTTAGGCTAGGTCATATAGTAGAAGATAGAATTAACAAATTAGAGAAATTCGAGCTATTGAATCCATTGACTTTTAAGTCATATCCGATTTATGAATAATGCCTTCATAGCAAAATGACCAAGCTCCCTTTTATAGGATATGTGGAAGGGCCAAAGACCTACTTGCCCTGGTACATACAGATGTGTGCGGCCTATTTGATGTGCCAGCTAGAGATAATTATGTCTACTTCATTAGCTTTACTGATGATCTATCAAGGTACGAATATGTGTATTTGATGCGATACAAGTCTGAAGTCTTTGAAAAGTTCAAAAAATTTAGACTCAAAGTAGAAAAACAAACTAAAAAGCCCATTAAGGTTCTTCGATCAGATCGAGAAAGTGAATACCTTAGTCAAAAATTTTTCGACTATCTCAAGGACAATGGCATTGTCTCTCAATGAACTCTACTTGGAACGCCTCAACTCAATGGGATTTCAGAATGAAGAAATTGGACTCTATTAGATATGGTTTGATCCATGATGAGCTTCACGGACCTTCCTATATTTTTTTTGGAGATAAAGTTTAATAATTATAATTTATTTATTAAATAGAGTTTCTTTTAAAATCGTTCCTACTATACCGTATGAGATATGGCATGGTGAAAAATCAAGTCTGAGAATTTGGAATTGTATGATTCATGTCAAGAGATAGCAGGCGGACAAGTTAGAGTCTAGGTCCTTTAGAGCTTGGTTTATAAGATATCCTAAAGAATCATTAGAGTATTATTTCTATCTTCGAGAAGACCATAATGTAATTGTAAGTCGACACACTATTTTTTCTTGAAAAATAGTTTATTCAAGATGGTGGCATTGGAAGATAGATTAGGCTCAAGGAGAAAGTCTCCCAAGAGCAACGAGCTAAGAAATCTAAGGAACCCAATCAATTAGAGCCAGTCCGTACAGTTCCTCCTCCACCTTGAAAATTAATTAGGATTTTTCATTTTTCTGAAAGATACTTAAGAACTATTTTAGAGGATGTTGAGAAAATGTTTCTCACAAAAAATGAGGTTCATGGTGATGATCCCAAGATCTATGATGAGACGATATCGGTTATCAACTCCAAGAAATGGTTAGAGGTAATGAGGTCAGTGATTGACTCGATGCGCTCAAATCAAGTCTAGACCTTGGTAGATTCATGTGAAGGTATTATATCTATTGGATGTAAGTAAATCTTCAAGAAAAAAATAGGTACTGATGGAATATAGAGATATTCAAAGCTAGGCTAGTAGCAAAGGGATATAGTCAGCGTGAAGGCATGGACTATTAGGATACTTTTTTGTCAGTAGCCATGCTAAAATCCATCCACATATTACTTGCAGTTGCAGCCTATTTTGATTATAAAATATGGTAGATGGACGTGAAAATGGTGTTCTTAAATAGATATCTTGAGGAAGATGTCTATATGGAACAGTCGCTTTGTTATGAATTATTCTCGGACCTATGAAAATCTTTGTACCTTCTACCAACTTTGAGGAAGCAAGTTGGAGATGATAGCAAGAAAGATAAAGATCAGATGATAAGAAGATGAGATAACGGCATAGTAAGAAAGAGAGAAAGCTAGGGTTTCAAGGAGAAAAGGGATTCAATTCATTCTCTTGTCCGTAATCTATATATACAAGTATATATATAGACACCCTAAGTGAACATGACTCTATCCTAAAAAACTCTCTTCGACTAATCCATACATGAAAATACTCATCCAAGCCCATGTAAATTCATGACTTGCATGCTCTCATCCTCTGAACTAAAGACCTAGCCCAATACATGAATTAGCTATCTTAAGACCTCTCATACCAGGCCTTAAGATCCCTTGGATTAGATCCAATCCATGACCAAACAGAAAACACATCCAGATCTGTTTGCCACCATCGAGCTGGCTCGATCAGAAGTTGAGTCAGCTTAATTGCATCTTTCTGAACCATATCTTCTATCTGCCTGAGACAGCCGACTTGGTTGCATATCTAAGCTAGCCCAGATTGAGCTAGCTTGGCTACGTATCCAAGCCAGCCCGACTGTGTGCTAGCCTCTTTATCTTTGCTGATACATCTCCGACCAATCCTAGCCTTCAGGAGCCACCACCTTGACTCCTTCATAGTCTCCTAAGACTTAAGAGCACCACACTTATCCTTTCAATCTTCACCTTGGTGCCCCAAGGCTTGAGGTAAGTCTATCCTATCCATCAGACACATCGATTTCATACACTTACGAAAGCTATCCTGAGGAAGAACTTTTGTTAGCACATCCACTGGATTCTCCTTGGTGTGGACTTTCACCAACTTTACTTCACCTTCTTCCACAAGCTCTCTAATTTGGTGGTACCTAATATCGATGTGTTTCATCCTTGCATGGTAGATAGAGTTCTGAGCAAGTAATAATGCACTCTGGATATCACAGTGCACCCTGATAGCCTCCTGCATGAGACCCATCTTCAATACCAATCCTTTCAACCATGGAGCCTCCTTTGCTGCCTCCGTAACCCCTATGTATTCCACCTTAGTTGTAGATAAGGCCATGATGGATTGTAAGCATGATCTCCACGAGACTGGACCTCCAAACAGGCTAAACATAAAGCCTGTCGTTGATTGCTGAGTGTCCATGTCTCCACCAAAATCTATATCCACAAACTCATTTATCTACCCCCGAGCTTTCTTGGACATGTCGAAGAGTTTCCCATCTCTATCTTTCTATCCATAGCAGATCCCAACTCCAACAGTACCCACCAAGTACCTGAAGATCCACTTCAGTGCTCGCTAGTGCTCCTTACCAGGTTATGCCATGAACCTACTAACCTGGCTCACTGCATGGATGATATCTGGTCTACAACACACCATGGCATACACTAAGCTTTCTACACTAGAGGCATACTATGCTCTCTACATCTCCTGAGCCTCCACCTCAGTCTATGGTGACATCATCTTTGAGAGTCTGAAGTGTTCGGCAAGTGGCGGCTCCATCGATTTTGCTTCCTTCATCCAAAACCACTCAAGACCTTTCTGATGTAGCCTTCTTGAGATAAATGCAGCATCCTCTTGGCTCGATCTTTAAAGATTTTCATGCCTAAGATCTTTCTTGCAGGCCCCAAATCCTTCATCTCAAACTTTTGAGACAAGACTGCCTTTAGTTCCTACACAACCTTCCTACTTTTGCATGTTATAAGCATGTCATCCACATATAAGAGTAGAAACACCCTAGACTCATCCTTCAAAGATTTAACATATACACAAGAGTCATACTTGCACCTAGAAAGTTCAATGCTCCTCATATATGAGTCAAATCGCTTGTACCTTTTCCTTGGTGATTGCTTCAACCCGTATAATGATTTCTATAGCAAATAGACCTTTTCTTCTACTCTTGACTCTTGGAACCCTAGTGGCTGCTCCATATAAATGCTCTCCTCCAAATGCCCATGATGGAATGCCATCTTGACATCCATCTACCCTTGCTCCAAGTCTTGAGCTTCCATAATGCTCAGCAATATTCTAATGGAAGTATGCCTGACGATAGGAGAAAATACTTTACTAAAATTGATGTCTTTCTTTTAGGAGTATACCTTGGCCACTAACCGCACCTTATACCTGACACCTCCTTGCTCTAAAGGCCCCTCTTTGCATTGGTAAATCTACTTGCAATCAATGGATTTCTTTTCTCATGGCAACTACACCAAATGCCATGTCTCACTCTTGTGGAGAGCATGCATCTCCTTGGACATTGCTTGGACCCACCTTTCTCTATCCTAGCTATCCATAACCTTCTCATAGCTGTATGGGTCCCCATTCGCTATCACCAGGGCATATGATAGCATATCTTAGAAGTTGTATCATTCTGCTTGCCTAATGTTTCTTCTGGGCTTATGCAGTTTAACTTCGATATCTATCCTAGGTCCAGCTTGCTCCTGCTGGGCCTTCTGGCTTTCATTACCTATCTGAGCTCTCTCCAGCTATCGAGACAACTCCGATGAGTGCTCCACCTGAATACCAAGTCCTCCTGATTCACTTACAAGTAGAAAAATAGAGTAAGATGTTAACTATCTAGTGCTGCTCTACTGGACCTCTTGCTGCATCTACTGCTCCTTTATGCCATCTCATCTTTGGAGAACTAAATTTTTGTCGAAGGTGACATCCCTACTAATGACAACCTTCTTCTCCAAGGGATCCCATAATCAGTATCCCTTAATTCCTCATGGATATCCCAAGAACACCATCTTGTATGATCTAGCATCCAACTTGCTCCACTCACCATCGATGTGTACAAAAGCCATGCACCCAAAAACCTATAGGTGTGTGGTGCTCTCAAGCCTTGGGAGGCCATGGACGGAGCCAGGATAAGGGCTCCAGGGAGATTGGTATAGGTGTAGTCCTAGAGCTAGGATAGAAGTTATCCTAGGATGGAGGTAGCATGTAGCTCTCTATGAGCTCGAGGTTCAGGTATTGAAAAACTTGAGGGGCTTGATTGGTGCTTCAGAGACCTGGGACATAAGGTAGAGCAAGAAATCAAAGCTAAAAGATTGAAGACTATAGAAAAGAAGCTTTCTATAGGTTAGCCGACTCAGTCTCAGACTGGGTTGGCTAAGTCTCAGAGCACAGGACATACAGAAGGTCGTGTTTGGGATTGCAGGCATGGGATAGAAACTAGGCTGATTCAGTCTGAAACTGAGCCAACCTAGTCTCAAGTTAGCCGGTCTAGTGCTGTGACTGAACTAACCCAGTGTGCAAGCAGAGTTACACATGGGTTCTGTTTGGGCTAGGATAGGGACTTATCCTAGGGGTCATCAAGCTAGGTTTAAGAGGTCTTAAGGAGGCTAATTCATGTATGGGTTGGGTTTAGATCCTGGGGATGAGAGCATGTGAGACATGGATGTACATGAGCTCGGTGAGTGCTTTCATGTATTGGGTTAGCCTAGGATAGTTTTTGAGCTTGGATTTTTTAGGGTTCACGTGAAAACTCTAGGGTATATAAACTAGGATATTATAACTTTTACAATAAGATTGGAATATAATTGAGCTTTTCTTCCTAACTCTCTTCTCTCTTCTCTCTGGTTTCAATGTCAAAATCTTAGCTTCTCTCATCTTTCTTAGATCTTCTTCAGTTTGCTGGATTAACACCTAGATTCATGCAACAGATCGGATCTACGACTATGTCTCCAAGCAGCTATAGGAACAACAATTGATATCAGAGTCCAGTTGAGTATGAAGAAGGAAGAAGATCAATTTTTAGTAAAGATCAGCAGCGAGATTTAGATCTAAAGGCTTTCTCCAGGCTTCGTAAGGAAGGGAGAGATCACAAGGCTACTACCCACCATCTCTAGTCAAGGTATTTCGTTGATTTATCTATTTACTCTTATTTGATTTAGATTGATCATGAAAAATAATGGATTGAAGGTAGGATTAGAGAAGTTTGATGAAAATAGAAGTTTCATGATGTGGATGGTAAGGGTGGAGGATTTGCTGGCTCAGATGAGGTTGGATTTGGCCTTGGAGGATAGGCCAGGAGAGATGATGGACAAGGAATGGGGTGTCCTTGGAGAAAAAGGCATGTGCCACGATTAGGGCTTATTTGGAGGATGAGGTTTTGTATGGTGTGTTGGAGGAGAGAACACCTATGGGATTATGGTCAAGGTTGCAGCAGTTATACATGAAAAAGAATATGTGCAATAAGTTGATGCTGAAGAAGCAACTGTATAGCCTACGGATGCAGGAGGGCGGGATGTTGTGGGACATATTCAGCAGTTCAATCGGATGAGCATGGACTTGCTCCATATAGGGGTGGATTTAGAAGAGGAGGACAAGAGTCTATTGTTGCTGTGTTCGCTATCCGAGAGCTTTGATCCATTGGTGACAACTTTGCTATATGGTCAGTAGACACTGGTGTACGAGGAGATCGTATCAGTGCTCAAGTCCAACGAGCAGTAGGAATAGATGACGAAGAGGAAGGTCTTCCAGGAGAGTCTTATGGTTTCAGAGAAGCACAAGAAAGGAAAAAAGAAGGGCAGCAAGGGATCCAAGAGATGCTTCAAGTGCAGAGAAGCAGGGCACTTTAAGCGGTAGTATCCATTTTGAAAGAAGTGCAAGGGAGGACAAAACTCGGATTCCATAAGTTCAATCGCTGAGAGTGAAGATTCAGATGAAATCTTGGTAGTCTCGAAGGAGCCCGTAGGAGACAGTGTATCTGAGATGACTTCGGATGGATTTGCAGAGCATGGAGGGTTCGAAGGGATAGCGATGGTGTTCGAGGTACTGCAACAGGCCCAGCAGTGTAGCATTAGGTGGTTGGCCTTGGGGGACTCAAAGATAGAGTCGGCTTCTACGGCATCAAGGAGACTTCAGTTCTTGGTGGAGCACTAAGTAGAGGTGGCTTCATGGGTGGAGGAAGCTATGACATGGGTTCAAAGCAGAGGGGTGTAGAGGAAGGACCTATATCCCAGCACTAGTATCGGAGCTGTATAGATCCAGGTGGAGAGAATTGTGTAGGAAGATAGGCATAGCTCTTAGGGGACAGGGTTAGGTGGAGCATCAGGATATCCGATGAGTGCCAATAAAAGAAAGTTGCATGATCTCTAGAAAAGTCTAGGACAAGTGATGCAGCTGCCAAGAACAAGGATACCAACAACTCCAAAGGTGGTGCAGAGAAACAAGTCAAGGACTTCAATGATGGAGGCAGTCATCCCAAAAGCTTTAAAAAAAGCTTAGCAATTGAAGAAAAATGGCAGTAGCAAGATGAGCACGAGGGGCTATCAGGATATGCAGAGATAGTGGGATCGTGCAGGAGGATGTTGCCAGGTATGCCAGGCCTTGGGAGGCCATGGACGAAGCCAAGGTGAGGGCTCCGGAGAGACTAAGATAGGTGTAGTCCTAGGGCTAGGACCGGAGTTGTCCTAGGGTGGAGGTGGCATGTAGCACTCTATGGGCTCAAGGTTCAAGTACTAAGGACCTTGAGGGGCTTGGTTGGTGCTTCGGAGATCTAGGATACAAGATGGAGCAAGAAATCAAAGCTGAAAGATTAAAGAATGTAGAAAAGGAGCTTTCTGTATGTTAGCTAGCTCAGTCTCAAACTAGGTTAGCTAAGTCTCAGAGCACAGGACAGACAGAAGGTTGCGTTCGGGACTGCAAGCACAAGATTGAAACTGGGCCAGCTCAGCCTAAAACTGAGCCAACCCAGTCTCAGGTTAGCCGACCTAGTGCTGAGACTAAGTCGGCCTAGTGTGCAGGCAGAGTTACACGTGGGTTCTATTTGGATTAGGATAGGAACTTATCCTAGGGGTCTTAAGGCCTAATTCAAGAGGTCTTAAGGGGGCTAATTCATGTATGGTTTAGGTTTAGGTCTAGGGGATGAGAGCATGTGAGGTATGGGTGTACATGAGCTCGGTAAGCACTTTCATATATTGGGTTAGCCTAGGAGAGTTTTTGAGCTGGGGTTTATTAGGATTCATGTGGGAACTCTAGGATATATAAATCAGGATATTGTAACTTTTACAATAAGGTTGGAATACAATTGAGCTTTTCTTCCTAACTCTCTTCTCTCTTCTCTCTAGTTCCAATGCCAAAATCCTAGCTTCTCTCATCTTTCTTAGATCTTCTTCACTTTGCTGGATTAACACCCAGGTTCATGTAAGAGATCGGATCTATAGTTGTGGCTTCGAGCAACCAGAAGAACAACAAAACCCTTAGATGGCTCAGCCCAATCTTCCTTTTAGATCATCTCTCCTCTAGAATACCACCATCTAACTTTGTATGAGGTGATTGATTCATCAGATAATAGGCTGCATCCACTATATCAATTCAGAATGCCTTCGGAAGCCCTGCCTGCAGCCTCATGCACCGTGCTTTTTTCAAAAGGTTTTGTTAATCCTTTCAGCCATCCCATTTTGTTGAGAAGTTTCTTTTACCGAGAAGTGCCTTTTGATACCACACTCCTCACAAAAGCCTTGAAACTCTTTGCTGGTGTATTCTCCACCATTGTCTGACTGTAGACACTTCAAGTCCTGACCTGTCTCTTTCTCCACCTTAGCTTTCCACACCTTGAACCTAGTGAAGACTTCTGATTTCTCCTTCATGAAGTAGATCCACATCTTTCTTAAGAAATCATCTATAAAGGTCAAGAAGTATCTCGCTCCATTTCTAGTAGAAAATGGAGTCGGCCCCCACACATCAATGTGAACCAATTCTGGTGGGGTTGCATTATGGGCTGAACTAACGGCAAACTATACTCTCCTCTATTTATCCATCTTTCATGGTTCACATACCACTACAACACCTCCATCCAGATCTAAAATCAGATCATGTTTGCTCGCTCCTTCATCTCATGGTCATCCATGTGGCCTAGGCGGTAGTGCCACAACTGATAAGCCCTCTACTGATCCTATATCGCTGCTGCATTAGATTCTCCGGTCACCATAGATCCAACCAACTTGTAGAGATTGTTCTTCATCCTCCTACCCCTCATCACCACCATAGCACCTTTGGAGATATTGAGAACTCCACTCCTGGCATGACTGCTGAAGCTGCAGCTGCTCCGCTCTAGATAGCCTAGTGACACAAGATTTTTCTTCAAATCTAGGACGTGCTTCACATTTATGAGAGTCCGCACCATCCCATCAAACATCTTCATCCAGATGCTTCTAATACTAGTGACTCTACATGGATGATCGTCTCCAAGTATCACACTCCCCTCATCAATATTGGTGTATGAGACAAACCAAGACTAGTTTGGGGTGTAGTGATGCGAATAGGGTGAATCCAGGGTCCATACATCTGTGTATCTTCTATAACCATCTGATACAACCAAGAGGTCATCCTCTACCGCACTATCAGCCACTATACTCAGCACATCAGATCCACTCTTTTCTTCCTTCTTGTCCTTCCATTGTAGGCAATCATGTCTGAAGTGCCCGATCTCGTTGCACTTGTAGCATCAGGCTTCCTTCCTATTCTTGCTTTTTTGGGACTTTGATCGTCCCCTTAACTTGCCTCTCTCCTTTGATCTTTCAGGTCTCTCACCCATGGTCAAGCCCTCCTAAGGAACACCTTCATTGGTCAACTTCTCCCTCTATTCGTTGGTTCACAATATTGAGACCATGTCTTCATACTCCAGGGTCTTCTTACCATAGAGCAGCATCGTCACCAATGGATCATAGGACGAGGGCAATGAGCATAATAGAAGCAATGATTTATCTTCTTCCTTCATCTTCACTCTAGTATTCAGTAACTCGTTGCACATCTAGTTGAATTTTTAGATGTGTCCCAAGACATCTCTGCCTTCCTGCATCCGAAGGCTGTATAGTCTCTTCTTCAATATTAACTTATTGCACATATTCTTATTCGTATATATGGTTTGCAACTTTGAGCACAAGTCTCTTGGGGTTCTCTCCTCTAAAACTGCATTGAGTGTTGCATCCGACAAGTATCCTCTGATCACAGAGCAGGACTTCTTTTCCAAAGACATCCATTAGCAATCTGACATCCCTTCAGGCTTCTCTTCCAATGCCTGATCCAATTTAGCTTGAATCAGAAGATCTTCCACATGAACTTTTTACATGAAAAAGTTTTCTTTTCCATCGAACTTCTCAAAATCAACCTTCATGTTGCTTCTCATGGCTATATCCAAACCAAAAAAATGCAACGTAGATCCAAGAAATTTGAGAAATATCTTGATAGGACCTTGCTGAATTCACAATAGTTGAATATTTTCAACTTTCAGGCATCTTCTCCTCCTTCCACACAACCTGACTCTGATACCACTTGTTATGAATTATTTTTGAACCTATGGAAACCCTTGTACCTTTTTACAACTCTGAGAAAGCAAGTTGAAGATGATAGCAAGAAAGATAAAGATTAGATGATAAGAAGAAGAGACGATGGTAGAGTGAGAAAGAGAGAAAGCTAGGGTTTCAGGAAGAAAAGGGATTCAATTCATTCTCTTGTTCGTAATCTACATATACAAGTATATATATAGACATCCTGAGTCAACACGACTCAGTCCTAAAAAATTCTTCTTGGCTAACCCATACATGAAAACACTCATCCAAGCCCATGTAAACCCATATCTTGCATGCTCTCATTCCTTGGCCTAAAGACCTAGCCAAATACATGAATTAGCCATCTTAAGACCTCTCATACCAAGCCTTAAGAGCCCTTGGATTAGACCCAATCCAAGATCAAATAGAAAATCCATCTAGATCTGTTCACCACCATCGAACTGGCTCAGTCAGAAGTCGAGCCAGCTCGATTGCATCTCTCCAAATCATATCTTCTATCTACCTGAGATAGTCAGCTTGGATATGGGCCAAGCTGGCTCGATCTTAGATCAAGTCGACTTGACTGCATATCCGAGCTAGCCTGACTGTGTGCCAGCCTCTTTATCTTTGCAGATACATCTCTGACCAATCCTAGCCTTCAGGAGCCACCATCTTGACTCCTTCACCATCTTCCAAGACTTGGGAGCACCACACTTGTCCTTTCATGCTTGGTTTCACATCTAGTGATGATGATCATAAGGTCTGCAAGCTGTAAAAGTTCATATATTACTTAAGCAAGCATCTCAAAGCTAGAATGCTTATTTCAATGATGTAATCAAATCATTTGGTTTCATAAAAAATGAGGAGGAATTATGTATATTCAAAAAGATCAGTACGAGCATCATTGTCTTCCTTGTACTGTATGTGGATGGCATCCTCCTAATTAGAAATGATATTCCTATGTTGACCACGGTCAAAATATGGTTATCAAAGGAATTCTCTATGAAAAATCTAAGAGAAGCATCCTTTATATTAGGAATTAAGGTCTACTAAGATAGACCAAATAGGATGCTAGGACATTCATAGAAGATGTACATAGAGGAGGTGCTAAAGAGGTTTAGTATGAAAAACTCTAAAAGGGATCTAGTGCCCTTTAGACATGGCATTCATCTCTCCAAGAAGATGTCTCCCAGCACACCTGAGGAGATTAAATGAATGAGTAAGACCCCTTATGCTTCAGTAATAGAAAGCATCATGTATGCCATGCTATGTACATGTCCTGATATTGCCTATGCTGTGAGTGTCACGAGCTGGTATCAATCGAATCCAGATGAAGAGTATTGAACTTTTATGAAGTGTATCCTTAAGTACTTAAGAAGGATTAAGGATATATTTCTAGTCTTTGATAATAGAGAACTCCAGATCTAGGGGTATACAAACTCAGATTTTATGTTTGACATAGATGATCAAAAATCAACATTTGAAAGTCTGTTTGCATGCAATGATGGTGCGGTTAGTTGGAAGAGTTTCAAGCAAACCATGATCGTAGACTCCACCATGGAAGCTGTGAAGGAGGCATTCTGGTATAAGAAGTTCATCACAAAGCTCAGAGTGAGGACATTGGATGTCATTCCTCTGTACTATAACAATAATGATGCCATAGCACTAGCTAAGGAGCTCAGATCTCATCAAAAATTCAAGCACATCAAGTGGTGATTCTACCTCATCCATGATTACCTTAAGAAGGAATACATCGAGCTTAAGATAGTCGACACCACAGACAATACGGTTGACCCACTAATCAAGCCATTGAGCCAGCAAAAGTTCGAAGCCCACTTAGAGAAGATGGGACTTAGATTTGTAGCCAATTGACTTTAGGTCAAGTGGGAGTTTGTTAGATGTATGTCCTAGAAGCCAGATTGGCTGACAATTGTAATACACTTCTAAAGGTAATTTTATAATTTTAACTATAAATTAATAAAAGAGATCATTTTCTATCACAGTGTATATTTAAAGTGTCTGTGATATATCCTTTGAGTTAATGATAATGATAATTCATATTTTCAAGAGTTGAAAATTTAAGACATGAATTTTCATAATTTGCTCATAAACTGCTCTTGATCGTAGGATCATCATGAGGATAGTGATCGATCTGAAAGATTAGTGTACGATTGCTTCATTATGATAGATGAGTCTTGAGTCTATGATGTGGAGACACCAAAGTAAGGGTATAGGTACTCGTTAAAGAACGAGGGCACTGAGCATGACCACCTCAAGCAGTCATAAAGAAGTCTATTTCTCATCGATGACTAGCTCGATGCTGCAGTAGTGTGTCTGGTTCTTTAACCTGAGGTGCATCGATAGTTCACCTTGAGGGTGTTATAGTTTGACTATACCATAACTCGATCTTCTAGCCATTCAAAATTCTGAGGTGTATGTTGGCTATAGCATGTTCATTGTAAGAATTGGATTGCACCAATAGGAGATCTATCTACCTCGATTGATGAGGAGTAGCCCTATGATGATCATGAGATCGAGTTCATAAGTCCTTGGCCATGGTAGTTTGAAGATGATAGAAAGAGTTTCTATTAGAATTTCACATCGGACTTAAATCGAATGATTAACTCATATGATGGATGTTGGATTTGACGAGTTCATCTTAATACTAATCCTATCAAGGCTCATGATAAAAGAATCCAATTACATAGAAAGCTACACCGAGAGGTTCGTATTCAGTTCTGATAGATTGCCACCATATACTGGTAGGTGTCACTGGTAGATTTTGAGAGTAATTAGAATGATCTTGATGATCAATTTTAATTATGTGAATTGAAAAAATTCTGATCTATCAAAAGATGTTTCGATGATATCGATGATAGAGATTGCGACATGTCTCAATATCATATAGAATTGAACCTAACTAGATCACACAAACAAGGGTTTTGGTCTGGATGTCATCAATTGAGCTAATCCAGTTTGATTGATTTGTATTAGATCTAATTAGATTAAAAAAAATCATGCTAGCACACGATTGAGCCTAACATTCTCCTTCTATAGTCTTTCTATTTTATCTCGGCTAAGACAAATTGGTTTGGGCTCACCTAGTGATCTTGTATGACATTATCCTGATCAGAAAAATATTATTCTAAACTATCAGATGGGATTAGGACAACACCTACCAATACCTATATTCGATAGGACAAGACCTGCCAATTCTTATCACTCTCAGAACTTCAAGTCAATAGTTGACCCATATGCAGGAATTAAAGGGGATGGGCATGCATCCCCCTTGGAGATCTCCTAAGGGTGTGCACCCCCTTGGTCTTCATGCATAGATGTGTGTGCATGCCCTTAGTTGGCTTGCGCACATGGGGAAAAGAGGAGTCCCATCATATAGATGGGACTCCAGGGTTACTTGATGGCTTCAAACACCTAGGTGCCAAAGTGTTTGGGCTTATCCAAACTTGGCACCTCCTATGGTGGGTTTTAAGGATCTCTCATCTGATTGGATCAGATGTGTTGGCACCACCAATCAGATTTAGATCTAATTAATCCAAGCAATTTGATTGATCGAACCTATGTGGCATTGCATGGTGCAGGGGGATCTATTTAAACCATTGTTGCGCCTAGGGTTTGAATGAGATCCAATTTCCATGCCGCAAGGCTACCACCCCATCCATTGATCCTTGCCCTCTAATCCTCCTCCTCTCCCTCTTCTCCACACTCAAAAGTTGGACACAAACAGTATGGTAGATCCAAGAAAATTGGCATGAAAATCAGGCTCTACGCAATCGTGTTCGCGAGATGAACGTGCAGCCTTCAGAAGTCATTTTGAAGGACCTATAGATCAGATCTAGATCTGATTTTTGAAGATCAGATTTAGAAGGAGAAGGCACTTAGAACTAGCCCAAGTGGATACTGGTAGAGGCCAGACGCGTGTGTGGCTTGATCCAGAATTTTGGATGCAGTAGATAATCGACAGGATAATCAGATTATCCAATCAGGTATAAAAATTAAATCTAATTTAATTTTAACTTCTATTTTTAATATCAAATTAATAAGATTAGATTCAAAAACTCTTAGATTTGATTATAATTGTTAGAAAATTTTTTTGAAATTTTTCTATACATCTTATCAGATCTGAACAATCTTATGGTGGAAAAACCATTTTTCCTTCAGTCAGATCCTCGACCATTGAATCAGCATGCACTTGCACACACGCATCTGAAAAGGCGCAGCTAAAAAAAAACAAGCATGCACTAAAAAAATTGAAAAAAATTAGAAAAAAACCTAAAAAATAAAAATAAAGAAAAAAAAAAAGAAAAAGGCACCTAAAGGCGCCTATAGGCCCCTGAAGGCACCTTTAGGTGCCTTTTCCTTCTTTCTTTCTTTTTTTTCTTTTTTTATAGCTTTTTTTTAGCAGGGTTCTTTTCAATTATTTCTAGCCTGAAGGTGCCTTTAGGCCAAAAAAATAGAAATATTTTTTCAGACATGTGTGAGTTGATCCAACGGTCAAAAATCCGAACAAATATGGATTGGGATCCGATCGAATGGAGCCCAGTCTACCTCTCTCTATATATATATGTACATATATATATATATATATATATATATATATATATATATATATATATATATATATATATATATGTACATATATATATATATATATATATATATATATATATATATATATATATATATATATATATATATATATATATATATATATATATATATATATATCTATATCTATGTGTGCGTCTATATATATATATATATATAGACACACACATAGATATACATATGTATGTATATATATATAGACGCACACACAGATATATATATATATATATATATAGATACATACATACATATGTATATCTATGTGTGTGTCTATATATATATATATATATAGACGCCCACACAGATATATATATATATATATATATATATATATAATGTGTGATTTAGATGTATTATCTACAACTTTCATGCATGAGGTATGTAAACACTAATATGTGATTGTGCTACATCGATCCTTTAGCATCGATCGTACCTTTGACTCTATACTTATTTATTCATATCGGATGAAAAGCATCTGATGGAAGAATTTAAAATTGACAAAAAATTTCGAGCATGGGCTTGCATATTTATTTTCTTACTAGTACAATCATACTTTAAATTGCTGGTATACATTTAATAATACATTCAATCCTAAATTTAGTGTTACATGTAGATGGCTAGAAGGGGTAACAAATGTTGATGAACTTAGCAAACTATACTATCTTTGTTATTATGTTACAAGGTAATTTTATTTACATTATCCTATTCTTAAAAAAATATTACTCTTAATAACTTGCACATTTCCTTTTAGCTTCCAATAAGTTGCATTTCCTACATCTATATATCTTAGAAATTATTAAGGAATTGTTCTTCTGATTTTGAAATTCAAATTTGGATCATGAGTTAGTAGGAGTATATTTTATTTCACTAGCTACATGAAGGAGCTTTTGACACATACACATTTGAAAAAAGTGGTTTCATTGGTAAGATATGGAAGTCTATGTTTATGGATTATGAGGTTAAATTGTTTGGACCCATAATTGATTTTGATTAAAATAAAATATTTGAGTACATATTTGGCTACTAATGAGTTGTTTAAGCTCTTGCTAAGAGGTTTCAAGAAACTAAAGCCATATTTCAAGGAATTCCTTGCTTCTAATCTTGAAAATCCAAAGAAACAAGGTTTAAGGATGCCTTACCATAAAAAATTAAATGAAGAATGTCTAGAGTTAACTCCAAGTATTGAAGAGTCGACTTTGGCATGCTAACATTAGATGGCACAAGCCTCGAGTTGACTCCAAAAAAGCTCAAGTTGATTCTCCCAAGAAAGATAGATAGCTGATTTTCTGAGATCAATCCTCGAGTCGACTTCTAAAGATTTTGAGTAAACTCGAAGATAGCTCAAGTCCACTCCTGAAGATTTTGAGTCAACTCGAAGATAGCTTGAGTCAACTTTTGATCCACTCGAATCGACTCCATTATGACTGACAAGCTTCAACAACTAGTTTTCCAGAAGTTATAGTTTTGCATAGAAGACCTCCAATAGATAGTTTTCACCTCCAAATAGCTAGAAATCCATTTTGAATGTTGTAACAAGGATATATGAGTGCCAAAGGTATTTATGAAGCAAAAGAATGAAAGAGAATAAGAGGGAAGTGCATTGAACACTATGAGAAAGAAAAAGAAAGGCCAAAAATCCATTGGAGCATTTAGTGAGCTTTCAAGAAGAAAGATTGAATTCCAACCACCAGCTTCTTGAGTATTCAAGTGATTTTCAAGAGGAAGAAGGGTGCACTGATTGCAAAGCTTCTTATCTCCTCAACTTGAGCTACATCGACATTTTTATTTGCTCATAAAAGAGCTTTTCATTTGTGCTTCATATTGTATTTAAATTTTCTACTATAACAAACTTCATTTGAGATTGAAACTTGAGGGATAGGCTCATCCAAGCCTTAAATTGGATTTTATATAAGCCTAGGAGAGGCTTAAAAAAAGGTTTTGATTGGTGTGCCTAAGAAAAATCAACTAGATTTAATTATGATCTCAAAAAAAAATTGGACTATAATCTTAGTAATTATAGTTGAAATTCCCATGGAGTTGCTTGGAGAGTGGATGTAGATGTTAAACTGGCACCAAACCACTATAAAACTTTATCTTTGTATGTAGTTTTAATTGGTTCTACTTTACTTTATTTATTTTGTATATTTATTTTTTATATTCATTGCTTCCACTATACCCTCACATAGCTTATTTAAATTGAGTACATCTTTTCTTTAAAGCTTTAAAATGTTTTAGAAAATCCAATTTACCCTCCATCTCTTAGGTTATCTCCTGGGGTAGCAAGTGGTATCAGTGCCTTGGTACTCTTTCACTTATTGATCTAGCAATCTAAAGTAAAAGATTTTATAACAGTCCAAGTAGGTGTGTCCCTTGCTGAAGGGAAACTTACAAATAGACCTTGTTTATTTAAAACACTAATTATAAATATTGGAAAGCACATATGCACATATTCATTCAAGTACTAGATTACGACCTTTGGAGTGTCATAACTAATGGCCCACATACACCCACTATTATAGTATATGGCATTATCACCTCCAAATCTAAAAAGAATTGGGATGACCTTGACAAAAAAAAAAGCTCAACTAAATGCTAAAGCCATGAACATTCTATATTGTTCTCTTGATGCTAATGAATTTAATAGAATTTCAACCTATACTTCTATCTAAACAATATCGGATAGACTTGAGTTTAACCATGAAGATACCAATCAAGTTAAGAAATCCAAGATTAACATGCTTGTGCATAAGTATGAACTATTTAAAATAGGGAAAAATAAATCTATCACTCAAATATTTATCCATTTTATAGACATTATTAATAGTTTTAAAATTTTAGAAAAATCTTATAGTAATAGTGAGCTTATTCGAAAAATTCTTAGATCACTTCCTAGAGCTTAGAAGGCCAAAATAATAGCAATTCAGAAGGCCAAGGATCTCAATATTTTGCCCCTAGAAAAACTTCTAGGTTCTGTCATAACTCATAAGTTAACCATAAAGCAAAATTTTGAAGAAGATGAAAAGAAGAGGAAGATTGTTGCTCTAAATCAATTGCCAAAAAGACTAATGAAAGTGAAGATTCGGAAGAAAGAGATGAATATGAAACAATAGCCCTCATAACAAAAAAGTTTAGGAGATTCATGAGAAAAAGAGATAAAACTTCAAGAGAAAACTATTCTCTAAGGGTGAGCCAAACAAAAAAATAGAAAAGAACAAGGATAAAGAGCCATCCATGTACTATGAATGCAAGAAGTTGGGGCATCTTAAGATTGATTGCCCTCTTCTAAAAAGACCCTCCAAAAAAATCAAGAAGGCAATGATGGCCACTTAGAGTAATAGTAAGGATTCAAGTTCAAATGAGGAAATATAAGAAGTGCTAAACCTATGCCCCATAGCACAAGAGGAAGAGGTAACATTTGAAATCAAACTTGATTTTATTTTCAATGAATTGCAAGAAGTTTTTTATGAATTAGTTAATAAATTTAAGAAGCTTGGTCTAAATAAAACTTCTAATCATGTTTTGATCAAAGAAAAGAAAGAACTTTTGAAAGAAAAATAATCTTTACTTAAAGAAAATCAAGGCTTAAAGAAGGAAGTTGAAAAATATAAGGCTATTATTGAAAACCTTACCTATAGTTTTGAAAAATTACAAATGTTATTGAGCAACCAAAGGATTGTTTTTAACAAGGCTGAACATAGTTTTAAATCTCTAAAAAAACAAAAGCTTTTGAAAAACTTCTTTGTTAAATAGTCATCTATTGCTTCTCAAAATATCATAATTTTTTTTATGACAAAATTGGATATAAAGCTTATACTTGTGATTTTAGAAAACTAAATAATGGACATAAAGTTAGGAAGATTTGGTTCCAAAAGGAACCATTGCAACTAACCTTAAAGGATCCAAGATAGCTTGGGTACCTAAAGTTACTACTTGATTCTTCTTTGTAGGTGTGTCTTGTAGCTAAGAGAAAGAAAGGTAGATGGTACCTTAATATATAGTGGCTGCTCATATGACAATTGATAGGATGCAATTTGTTAACCTTGAGGTAAAAGGAGTGGCAACCTTTCGCAATAACGGCAAAAGACACATTAAGATATTGGTAATATTTGTATCACTCCTACCTTTATAGAAAATATATTATTAGTCGATGGTTTAAAGTATAATTTGCTAAGCATTAGTCAACTTTGCAATAAAAGTTTTAAACTTATTTTTGAATCTTTGTTGTTTATTATTTCTAGTCCCAATGAAGATGGCATTATTCTTATTAGACATAAATATGACAATATTTATATAGTTGATCTAGATGATCATCCCATAAAAGATAGTCAATATTTACTTATAAGGACTTGCAAAATCAGTAAGATTTGCAGATGATGGCATCATAGATTAAGGTATGCTAGCATGGATTTTATTTCTTAATTAATTAAAAAATCTCATTAAAAGATTACCAAAACTAGATTTTGAAAAGAACCAGATTTGTGATGCTTGTCAATTTGGAAAGGAAACTAAAACTTCTTTTAAATCTAAAAATTTTATTTGAACTTCTAGACCTCTTGAGCTCATTCACATGAACTTATTTGAACCTATTAGGACCATAAGCCTAAGAGATAAAAGATATAGACTTTTGATTGTAGATGATTTATTTAGATTTACTTGATTTTTATTCTTAGCTCAAAAAGATGAAGCATTTCCAGCATTTATTAAGTTTTACTGAAATGTTTCAAATGAAAAGAACATAAGTATAGTTTGCATTAGAAGTGATCATGGAACCAAATTCAAAAATTAATATTTTAAAAACTTTTGTAATGAAAAAGATATTGAATATAATTTTTCTGCACCTAGGACATCTCAAGAAAATAGAGTAATAGAAAAAAAAAATAGAACTTTGAAAGAAATGACCCATACCATATTATATAAAAACAATCTTCTAATATACTTTTGGATGGAAGCTATCAACATGTTATGTTGTATTTTGAATCATGCTTTAATTTGACCAATTTGAAGAAAACCCTTATAAGCTTTTGAAAGAAAGAAAACCAAATACTAGTTACTTTCATATATTTGGTTTTCATTATTTTATCTTAAATAATAAAAAATATAAAATTAAAAATTTTGATGCCAAGTTAGATGAAAATATTTTCTTGGAATACTCTATATCTAGTAAAACATATAGAGTTTTCAATAAGAGGACTTGCATTATTGATGAATCTATCCATGTTGTATTTGATGAAACTAATAATATATCTTCTAGAAAATAAGATATTGTTGATGATAATGTAGGTATCATAGACAAAAGAATGAAAAACCTCACTCTTAAGGAATCTTCAACCCAAATTGACAAAGAAAATGATAAGAAAGCTGAAGGTGAAAAGAAAAGTCTTGAAGATACTCATGAACATGATGAGAGTCTACCCAAGAAATGGAGGTATGCATATGGTCACCCAAAGGATCTTATTATTGGTGATTCATTACAAAAGATAAAATCACGTTCTTCTTTGAGAAATATCAAAATCATTTGACCTTTGTATCTTAAATAGAATCTAAATCCATTGAAGAAGATGAAAATGACCCTAATTGGATGATTGTTATACAAGAAGAGTTAAATCAATTTGAAAGAAACAAAGCACGGGCCTTAGTAAACCAATTGATAACTCAATAATTAAAATAAAATAGATATTTAGAAATAAATTAGATGAAATTAGACTAGCTGTAAGATATAAATCTAGATTAGTAGTTAAAGATTATAATCAGGAGGAGGAAATTAATTTTGATGAAACTTATGCTCTTGTTGCTAGACTAGAAGTCATTAGATTATTACTTCCATTTATATGTTTCATGGATTTCAAATTATATCAAATAGATGTTAAAAGTATATTTTTAAATAGTTTCATTTTAAAATAAGTGTATATTGAACAATCTTCCAATTTTGAAAATCATGTTTTATCAAATTATATTTTCAAACCAAATAAAGTTTTATATGGTTTAGGATAAGCACCTCATGCTTGGAATGAGAGATTAAATAAATTTCTACTTGAAAATAGTTTTACAAAAGGAAGTATAGGTACAACATTGTTTTTCAAAAAGGAAATGAAGATTTGCTAGTTGTTCAAATATATATAGAGGACATTATATATGGTGTTACTAATGATTCTCTTTGTCAAGATTTCTTAAAGTTAATACAGGGAGAGTTCGAGATGAGCATGGTAGGTGAGCTAAATATTTTTCTTAAAATCCAAATTAAGTAGACCAGAGAGAAAATCTTCATCAACCAAAGTAAGTATATCAAAGAAATACTCAAGAAATTTGCGATGGAGAATACTAAGCCTCTTGGTACACCCATAAGATCTTTATATAAGCTTGACAAAGGTGAAAATGGTAAGAGTATTGATCACAAACTTTATAGAGATATCATTGGATTTTTAATTTATCTTACTACTAGTAAATCTGATATAAAATTTAATATTCATATGTATGCAAAATTTCAGTCTAATCCTAAGGAGTCATATCTTTTTATTGTTAAAAGAATTCTTAGATATCTAACAGGTAGTTATAATGTTTGTTTATGGTATTCTAAAATTTTTCTATTGATTTGATTTCATATTCTGATGCTGATTTTGATGGTTATAAATTAGATAGAAAAAGTATAAGTAAAACTTACTAATTCCAAGATATTAACTTAATCTCTTGGTTTAGCAGGAAATAAAATTTGGTAGGATTATCCACAGTTGAAGCCAAGTATATTATGGCTAGAAGATATTGTGATCAAATCTTATGAATTAAATAGTAACTAGAGGATTATGACATTAAATTAAAAAAAATATCTAGAAAATGTGATAATACAAGTGTAATCAATTTAGTTAAAAATTCTATTCAACATTCAAGAACTAAGCATACTAAGATAAAACATCATTTCATAAGAGACTATATTCAAAATAATGATGTATTGCTTGATTTTATTACTAATGATAGACAATTAGTAGATATATTCACTAAACCCTTGTGTAAGGATAGATTTTACATGATTAGAAAAGAATTATGAGTGTGTTATTCTTTTTCCTAAATCCATCTCAAAATTCCTCTTCTCTCTCATCTCCATAAAGCATCCCTATTCTTTGAAAATCTAAGCTTCATTTGATTGATTTTTATTCAAATTCTCTCTAAACAACATTCTTTAATCATTTCCATGCCTCCACTCCCTCCTCGATATCCTCTCTCCCACACCCAAGGGTCAGGCTATTGCATCTTCGAGCATCGAGGTACTGTTCATGCAAGTCGAAATCAGATCTAGAAGTAGAAGATATTTAGGTCTGACCTGAGTTGATATCGATAGAGGCTGGGCGCATGCACGCTAGAGATGAATCTCAAGGTAGCTTCAGATCATCATAATGAGTAAACTATTTACTCATAATCAGGTGGTATTTTGAATACCATTTTATATGTTTAGTTTTAGATGTACATAATCAGATCTAAGAACTTTCAGATTTGATCAAATCAGCAAAAAAAAATTTTAAATTTTGCTACTTAAACTAATCTGATCAGGGCAGATCTACTAGATCCTTCAACTGGTATCAGAGCTAGATTCTAGTTTCTAGATCTAGATTGTGTAGATCTATTTTTTTTTTTTATGAGGTCAATTATATTTTTTGATTATTACATGAGATATAATCTAAAATATTACATGAGATGTATTTTGAAATTAATATATAAGATGTACGCAAAGCATGATTTGAATAGATCTAAGTTCATATATGTGATATATGTTGTAGATCTAGTTATTATAGTACTAGTAAAATATTTTTTGATTGGGGCATTCCTCTTGGCCATCCAGTCATAAAATTAAGAAGGGTTTAAAGGTCCTCACTTTTCATTCGATGGGATGCTCTTATGGTGTGTAGGGGTGTTGTGTGTTTATGCTCAATCAGAAAAATCAAAACTTACTTTTTGCTAAACCCTAGATCCAAAAATCTTAGGATTTATTTTCATGCTTTGTTTTTCTAAACCATGTTATACTTAATTAAGAATTAAGTTATGAAACCAGTTAAATCTAAAAATTAAGAATTTAAATATCTAAGACACCATCATAAAACATGGGTTTAGGATGTGGCTAGCTTGATTAGGTCTAGCTTGAGCGGTTGATCAAACCAAATCAAGAATTGATTAGATGGGATCAAGAGTGCTAAATTAACCAACCCAATAGTTGTAAGTTTGATCAAGACTGATTTATAGCCACATTTGATCGATCACTTTAAGACCTAATCTAGCTCCATGATTCGAGCCTGGATTGTAGATAAATTTGATTAGCTTTAGATTGATAAATTTGTATCTAAGATAAGTTTGACAGATACGATCGATGATTTTTAATTGGGTGCTACTTGTCCATGATTCGTCTGAGGTCGAGTTAATGACATATCCCTTTCACCGATCTCACTCATCTGGTTAATTGGGTCGATCAAGTTCTATATTAGGATTGTCAACGATTCAAGCTAACCCATCCCCCTAGGTTAGTCATAACCGTTATGACTATTAAGATTAAAGAGACCTAAATAGAAATCTCTCTAAGAAAATATAAAGCCTAGCGATCTTCGATCATTCTAGTTGTGCAGGCCCTTTTCAGGATTGATTGTTCTCAATTGGATATAGTAGTTCAGTTGCATCAGAAAAATATAACCATAGTTATTAGGCATGAGATGCTACGAATTGAAGGAAGGGTTGGGCTCAATATTTTCGATATGGTGAGGGTCCCAATCATGAATTCATTTCATGCAAATGGTGAGTCTGACTTAACTAAGAAGTGGAGCAATATTCCGGGCATGATGAACTTCACGAATTAGAGACTGAGTTAGGTGCAACATGTTTAGAGAAATATTAGACAAAAGTTATCCACTCATCGATTGACTCATCATCAATAACTATTAGATGAGGTGGTGAGCCAATATTCAATGGGACCGCACCACCCATAAAATCTTTGATTACAGAATTTTTGAATCTATTCTAAGGAAGTGTAGGGATCCAAAAAAATAGTGAGAGCTTAAATTTATTTTAAAAATAAAGTCTCTAAAATAAATTGATTAAATTAATTGCAAATCTAACTAGAAACTTTGACTTTTTATAGAAAGATGTCTGCATCCAATCCCCTAGCCAAAATTCTAGAGACCAATTGTCTGACCAGATCCAATTTTAAGGATTTGCTCTAAAATTTAAAAATAGTTTTGAGTTCCAAAATGTTGACCTATGTCTTGGACCAGGACCTTTCTCCTCTACCAGTCCATTCGGCTGCTGATTAGAGAGCGTCTCATGAAAAGTGGTTAAACGACGATAATAGGGTCAGGTGCTATGTATTGGTCTTAATGTCTAACGAGTTGCAGCACCAACACAAAGACATGAATACTACCAGTTAGATGCTAGCTCACCTACAAGAGCTGTATAGTGAGCAAAGTCATGCAGTGCGCCATGAAATGTCCAAGAGACTCCTCAAGGCACAGATGCATGATGAATAGTCGGTCCATGATCATTGCTTGTCAATGATTAAGAACTTGGAGGAGCTTGAGAAGCTCGGCATATTGATGGACAAGGGTCTATAGATTGATCTGATTCTATAGTCCTTAATCGATTCATATAGGCGGTTTATAGTAAACTTCCATATGAATAAGTTCCAATGCATCCTAGTCAAGTTGATGAACATGCTGGTGACTACTAAAGGGACCTTAAAGAGTTCAAGAGGCTCTATTCTTGCTATGGAGTGGACTTCTTCCAAGAGAAAGTTCTTTGAGAAGAAGAAGTTTGCGAAGAAGTAGAAGATGGAGGGGAAGAAGAAGGAGAAGAAGGGAGAACTGAAGAAGAAGGCTGTGGAAAAAAGAAAATATTTTCATTGCAACTCTGATGACCATTGGAAGCTGAACTGCCCCACTTACCTTACAAGCCTAAAGAATAAGAGGGAAGAAGAACCTTTTGAAAGTATGCTCATCATTGAGATGAACCTAACAATTTCTTCTGCATCCAGTTAGGTGCTTGACCTTGGATCTAGTGCTCATTTGTGCACTTCTTTACAGGATCTTAAGGATAGCAGGAGGCTAAGGGATAGCAAAATGGTCCTACACATTAGAGATGGAGCAAAGATTGTTGTTGTGGCTATAGAAATGTACCCTCTGCGACTATCATTAGGAAGCATCTTAGTTTTAAGAAACTATTTTTATGTACCTACTGCGAGCAGGAATCTAATTTCTATCTCCTGTCTAGCATAAGAAGGATATGTAATTAGTTTCTTTAAGGACCACTATATTATTCTCTACGAAAGAAATAAAATTGGAAGTGGTTTCTTAATAAACGATCTCTATCAGTTGCATGTAAATGTATCTGTAAATTATGTCAAGCAAATTGTGAATGCCATAGGATCTAAACGACCTAGAGATAGCTTAAATAAAAAGTATCTATGGCATCTTAGGCTAGGTCATATAGCATAAGATATGATTAACAAATTAAAGAAATTCAGACTAATGAGTCCATTGACTTTCGAGTCATATCTGATTTATTAATCATGCTTTCAAGGCAAAATAACCAAGCTACCCTTTATAGGATATGAGGAAAGAACTATAGAGTTACTTGCTCTAATGCATATAGATATGGTGTGGACACCAAAGCCACCAGAAGCTGGCAACATAATTTAGATTTAATTTGGATTGAAGAAGCCATATCAGAATAACTCTACTTCAGTTATTTAGTTTTAGTTCTTTTGATTTAGTCAATTAGTTGTTTTGATGCATTTAATTTTGGATCCATAGGACCATATTTGAGTTTATTTTGGATTGAGCCTTATTTGAAAAGAGACCATCATAAAAAAGCAAGCTTGATCCATGTCATCTTTGGAGCCACCACCCTCCACACGTCTAGGAAGGAAATACACATGCCGGCATGTGCCATGCCCAAGGATCCTCATGCCAAGTTGTGCCAAGCATCAAGCGCCCACATGGAGTTTCTTTTCTTTCCTAGGATTCCTTAAGAGTTCTTAATTTCTTACTTATTTTGTTAAAAGGCTGATTTCTTCTCTATGGTTCCATAAAAGATAGATATGATATATTATTATATTTGAAAATCAGACATAATGTTTTGCTTTTTTGTTGGGAGGGTTAATTTTTTTCTTGTAAAAGGAATAGAATTTCTAAAGAAATAGGACCCCTAGGGTCCTATATAAACCCATGTATCTTTCATGAAGGAGATAATGAATGTATGAATGATTTTATCCATAAATACTTGTGTCAATCACTCCAAGAGGAAGAGGGTGTGAGATCCAAAATTGCCCCATGAGAGAAGGGTGTGAGGCCTACTTTTTTTTCTATTTCTTTAACCTTCATCTTCTTGAGATTCAGTATTCCTATAACCCCGATTCGTCTTCACCATCTACCTACAAAAGCCTATTCCACCAAAAGAAGATCAGTCTCTTCCAAAATTTTCATCTATCATGTAGAGAGAGAAAGAGTGATCTATTATTCTACAGATCAAACATTACCAAGAAACTTCGTTCTTTCTTATCTGATCTTTGATTTTTACTTATTTTTTTTCAAATCCGACATTGGTAAACACCCAGTTCTTTATCGATAGATCTACTTAGTTAAAAGATTAAGAGCCCTAATCAGGGTAGTTTCTTAACTACCATGATTCGAATTCTTCTTATTTTCTTTGAAATTTTTTATGAACTTAATTTCTTGCTATCCTTCATTTTATTTATATTTTTTTTATAATTATTCATGAGCATGTTTAATTTTTGCTATCTATCTATTTACTTTATTATTGCTAGTTATTTACTAATCTCTAAAATGACATTCATCTGCATCATTTAGATTGATCATGCTTTGGTCCAATGTCAATCAGTCACGCCTCTTGTGTAGAGTATAGATAACTATACTATCTATCCTAAAAATAATGTGCTACGGTCGGACATGATTTATTGTTGATGAATGGATGGAAGCTTGGTCTTTCCTTTTTTTTGGTTGTCCTGCATCAATTTGGTGTCAGAGCCGGATTGGTTAGGGCTTTAGTTTAAATTCTACAATTTAAATTCCTGCAAGTTAAATTTTCATATTTTAAATTTCATAATTTACTTTTCAGTATTTTTTTCTCTTCCTTATTGCATCTTATTCCTGCATCCTAAACTTGCATGATCACTAGATCAGATTTCCAGTGCCAACATCCTATTTTCCCACCTAGTTCCAATATGGATCCCAATACGGTAGCCATCATTAATGCCCTGATCGAGAAGTTTGATGATAGAAAGATTTTATGAAAACCATGAGTGAAAGAATAGCAGTACTAGAGAAAACTAGGCAAAGACAACCTAAACCTGAGTCTCCCCAACTACCTATAGGATAGAGAAAAAGGAATCTAGATCTACATCAACCTATAGCAGCACGCCCACACCATAACCAGTTCGACTAGAATCAGCATGTCCTTAGAAATATGAAGATTGAAGTCCCATGTTTTGATTATTGTCTATATTCGAGAGAGTACCTAGATTGAAAATCGGGCATGAACCATTATTTTAGATGGTACAAAATTTTTGAAGCAAGAAAACTTAGGTTTGCTAGGAAGAAATTGGTTAGGCAAGCCCGACTTTATCGAGAAAGTATTGAGCATCTTCTCAACTAGAGAAGACAAGATCTAATAGAAACCTAGGATGAAATGAAGGAGAAACTTAGAGAAAAATATCTCTCCACCTTCTATCAACAAAGACTTTTAAATCAATGGCAGAGATTTACTCAAGAAAATAGATCAATCACTGAGTACATCATGAGATTTAATGAATACCTTATGAGATGTGGAGTAACCAAAGATAGGGTTGTTATCTTATCCAGATTTAGAGCTAGATTATGAGAGGATATTTAGCATGAACTCTTTTTGTGAGAGATAATCATGTTAGAATAAGCTTATCAACTTATCATGGACTTTGAGAGATTCTCTAGGTATTCAACTAGCCGTCATCTTGAACCTAGTCGAATAACTTCTTTTGGATCGAGACCCTACTAACTAGGCTCCTAGTACTAGACCTCCACATACAAATCCTATTGTGAGAAAAGAAGATAAAGAAAAAGAAGTTGTAGGAGAGTTATCTAAGGAAAGTAGTTCTTGATCCCATTATTTTAAGTGCCATGGTTATGGTCATTTTGCTGCACAATGCCCTAACCAATCTTTATTTATGGAAGAAATAGAAGAAAAAACTTTAGAAAATATTGAAGAGGAAGTTTATGAAGCTGATGCAGACTTAGCCGAGTAGATTGAGAGTACTAAGGACATTCTAAGTTTTGTTGCACTGGAGTCAGACCTTAGGCTTAGAGTTGTTAGGTATGTTCTAGCACAGACTAAGGAGAGTGAAGATTGACGTAGGATCTCTATTTTCCATATCTTCATAAAATTTAGCGATAAAATTTGTAAGGTGATTATAGATAGCAGTAGCTGTATCAATGCCATCTCCCTCAATATGGTTAAGTAATTAGGATTAGCTCCTATAGATCATCCTAGCCCATACCGTGTGTCTTGGATAGATTTCTCTTCTATTCTAATTAAACTTAGATGCTGTGTTCCCATCTAGCTCCATTCTTATCAGGATCATGTTTGGTGCGATGTCTTATCCATGAAAGTCAGAAGTATCATATTAGGTCGGCCTTGGTTATTTGGCAATGATGTTATGATTTATGGCCGAATCAACTCCTATAGTTTCACTCATAGGGGTAAGAAGATCATGATCAATCCTTCCACACCTAAGTCTACGAATAGAAAGATTGATGATTGACCAAAAGAAAACATTAAAAAAAAGCGTTTCCATCTGATGATGCTAAGGAATTAGAGATGACTATGAGTAATGGATTACCAATTTGCATGCTTGCTGTGAGAGAAGTTCGTGAGGACCCTAAGATAGATCATCCCAAGAAAGTAGTCGGCCTTCTTAGTGAATTCCATGATATCTTTCCTGAGGATCTCCCAAATCATTTATCGCCCATGAGAAACATTCAACATGCCATTGATTTGGTACCTCGATCTACCCTACCCAATTTGCCTCATTATAGGTTGAACCCCATTGAGCATGCTGAGTTGCAAAGGCAAGTTGGAGAGTTGATGAAAAAGGAATTTATAAGAGAAAGTTTAAGTCCTTGTGTGATTCCTACACTATTGACCCCAAAGAAGGATGGTATATGGAGGATGTGCATAGATAGCTATGTCATTAATAAGATCACCATTAAGTACCATTTTTCCATTCCTAGGTTAGATGACATGCTAGATATGATGGCTAGAGCCATTATTTTCTCTAAGATTGATCTCAAAAGTGGTTACCATCAAGTAAGAATGAGACTGAAAGATGAGTGGAAAACTGCTTTTAAGACTAAAGATAGTTTATATGAGTCGATGGTGATGCCATTTGGGTTATCCAATGCCCCTAGTACTTTCATGAGATTGATGACCCAGGTATTACGATCGTTTATAGAAGAGTTTGTGGTCATGTACTTTGATCATATTTTGATCTATAGTCGAACTAGAAAGGATCATTTAGATCATCTTCGAAAAGTATGCCAAGTTCTTAGAGTAGAATGCTTGTATGCCAATCCTAAGAAATGTGCTTTCATGATAGACCGTGTCATCTTCTTAGGTTTTATTATTATTCCTAATGGTGTGTCTGCCAATCCTGAAAAGATTAGAGCAATAATTGAGTGGCTGGTACCCAAGAGTGTGCATGACGTATGGAGTTTTCATGGATTAGCAACCTTTTATCTTAGGTTCATAAAAGAGTTTAGCACCATAGCCACTCCCATCACTAACTGCATTAGAAAGAGAGATTTTGAATGGACTAAAGTAGCCAATAGAGCCTTCATAGATATTAAGGATAAAATGACCCACGCCCCAGTCTTACGTCTATCTAATTTTTTCAAGATTTTTTAAGTAGCATGTGATACATCAGGAGTTGGAATTGGTGGTATCCTTAGTCTAGAAGGTCATCCGATAGCATACTTTAGCGAGAAACTTAACAATTCTAAACTAAAGTATTCTACCTACGATAAGGAGTTTTATGCGGTAGTCCAAGCCCTAAGATACTAGAGACATTACCTACTACTATAAGAATTTATTTTATACTTAGTTCATGAAGCCCTCCAATTCCTAAATTTTCAAAAGAAATTGAATCATAGACATGGTAGGTGGGTTGAGCTTTTGCAAGCCTATACTTTTATTTTGAAACACCATGCGGGTGTAGAGAATCGCACTGTTGATGCCCCGAGTCATCATTATACTTTGTTATCCATCGTTAGTGTAGAGGTTGTTGGTTTTGAAAAGATTAAAAATGATTATGAGGAGTGTCCAGATTTTGGTAGTATATTTATCACTTTACCAAAAGGACCATCTAGAGAATATAATGAATATACCCTTCAGGATGGTTACTTATTTAGAGAAGCTAGGCTGTGTGTTCTTCGTACAACTTTAAGAGATTTTCTAGTTTGGGAACTACATGCTGGAGGATTAGCTAGACACTTTGGTAGGAATAAAACCATAGAGTTGGTAGAAGTTCAGTTCTTTTAGCCAAGCCTAAAAAGAGATGTCACTCAAATTATTGCCCAGTGTAGAACGTGTGTTATAGCCAAGCAGAGAAAATAGAACACTGGCCTGTACGCACTCTTACTTGTTCTAGACTCTCCTTGGCAAGATGTTAGCATGAATTTTGTTTTAGGCTTACCTAAGATAGTTAGGAAGCATGATTCTATTCTAGTGGTTGTAGATAGATTTTCAAAAATGACCCATTTTTTGCTCTATTGCTAAACGTCTTATGCTTCAAAAGTTGCAAGAATATACTTTGATGAGATTGTTGAATTGCATGGATTGCCCAAAACCATTCTGTCTGATAGGGATGTTAGATTCATGAGCTACTTTTGAAAAATCCTATGGCACCTTCTAAGTACAAAATTGAAATTTTCTTCTATCTTTCATCCGCAAAAAGATGGTCAAACTGAAGTGGTCCATAGGAGTCTTGGAAATTTGTTGCGTTGCTTGATTGGAAAACATATGGGTAACTAGAATCTTTTATTGCCCTGAGCTAAATTTGCAGATAATAGCTCTGTTAATAGGTTCATTGGCATTAGTCCTTTTGAAGTAGTTCATGGATATCAACCTAGAAAATCAATAGACCTTATCCCACTGCCCATGCATGCTAGAATTTTTGAATCTACAGAGTCTTTTGCACAGCATGTTGAGAGTTTATATAAAAAGATCAGTAAAAAAAATAGTATTAATAATAAAATTTATAAGTAGAATATAAATTCTCATCGACTTGCCCAAGAGTTTACAGAAGAAGACTATATGATGGTTCGAATGAGGTCTGAATGATTCCCACCAGGAACCATAAAGAAGTTACATGCTCGAGGAGTAGGTCCATTTAAGATTTTAAAGAAGATTGGACCGAATGCGTATGTTGTAGACTTACCTTCTGATTTTGGGATTAGCACTACTTTTATCGTTGCAGATCTCATCGCCTATAAAGAGCCAACATGGATACCTAGTGAGCTATTTGAGCCTGAACCAACCTTTGAGAGAGAGCCTATTCCTGAGTGTCCACCAGCCAAAATGTCAAAGCATGATCAAATTGAGAGAATTTTAGATGAGCAAATCATCTCCATCCGAAATCAAGGCTATCAGCGATACCTAGTTAGATGGTGAGGTCGATCGGAGTCTGAGGATATCTGGATCACTCGAGAAGAGTTGCAACATATTGATCCCAATTTGCTTGAGCATCATTAGAGCTGAATCGACCCCTATGCGACAGGATCGAGTTTTTCCCATCTTGAGAGAATTGGTGCGGACACCAGAACCACCAGAAGCCAATGACATAATTTAGATTCAATTTGGATTGAAGAAGCCATATCAGAATAACTCTACTTCAATTATTTAGTTCAAGTCCTTTTGATTTAGTCAATTAGCTCTTTTGATGCATTTAGTTTTGGGTCTATAGGACCACACTTGAGTTTATTTTGGATTAAGCCTTATTTGGAAAGAGACCATCATAAAGAAGCAAGCTTGGTCCATGTCATCTTTGGAGCCACCACCCTCCACATGTCCAGGGAGGAAATACACACGCCAATATGTGTCATGCCCAAGGATCCTCATGCCAAGTTGTGCCAAGCATTAAGCGCCCACATGAAGTTTCTTTTCTTCCCTAGGATTTCTTAAGAGTTCTTGATTTTTTACTTATTTTGTTAAAAGGCTGATTTCTTTCCTATGGTTCCATAAAATATAGATATGATATATTATTGTATTTGGAAACCATACATAATGTTTTACTTTTTTGTTGGGAGGGTTGATTTTTTTCTTGTAAAGGAAATAGGATTTCTAAAGAAATAAGACCCCTAGGGTCCTATATAAATCTATGTAACTTTCATGAAGGAGACAATGAATGCATGAATGATTTTATCCATAAATACTTGTGTCAATCACTCCGAGAGGAAGAGGGTGTGAGACCCAAAATTGCTCCACGAGGGGAGGATGTGAGGCCCACTTTTTTTTCTATCTTTTTAACCTTCATCTTCTTGAGATCTAGTGTTTCTACGATCCCGATTCGTTTTCACCATCTATCTATACAAGCCTATTCCACCAAAAGAAGATCTATCTCCTCCAAAATTTTCATCTATCAGAGAGAAAGAATGATCTATTATTCTATAGATGAAATAATGATAAGGACCTTCGTTCCTTCTCAACTGATCTTTGATTTTTACTTTTCTTTTTTATAGATCCAATGTTGGTAAAGAGTCAGTTCTTTATCGATAGATCTACTTGGTTAAAAGATTAAGAGTCCTAATCAGGGTAGTTTCTTAACTACCACGATCCAGATTCTTCTTATTTTTCTTAGATTTTTTTGTAGACTTAATTTCTTGCTATCCTTCATTCTATTTATATTTTTTTTATAATTATTCATGAGCATCTTTAATTTTTACTATCTATTTATTTACTTTATTATTGCTAGTTATTTATTGATCTCTAAAACGGCATTCATCTGCATCATTTAGATTGATCGTGCTTTGGTCCCATGTCAATCAGTCATACCTCATAAGCAGAGTATAGGCAACTATACTGTCTATCCTGAAAGTAATGTACCATGGCTAGATGTGATTTATTATTGACAAATGGAAGGAAGCTTGGTCTTTTATTTTTTTTTTTTTTGGTTGTCCCGTATCAAGATGTCTACAGCCCATTCAATGTGCCAGCTAGAGGCAGTTTCGTCTACTTCATTATCTTTACCAATGATTTTTTTTGGTATGGATATGTGTACCTAATGCATCACAAGTTTGAAGCCTTTGAAAATTCAAGAAATTTGGACATGAAGTAAAGAAACATACTAGAAAGCCCATTAAGATTCTTTGATTAGATCGAGGAGGTGGATACCTTAGTAAGAAATTTTTGGACTATCTTAAAGAGTATGGCATAGTCTCATAGTGGACTCCATCTGAAATATCTCAACTCAATGGAGTTTCAGAATGGAGAAATTGGATCCTATTAGATATGATCTAATTCATGATAAGCTTCACAAACCTTCTCAAGTTTCTTTGGGGACGGTCTTATGATAGCTATTTATATATTGAATAGGATTCCTTCAAAAATCGTTCCTACAACATTATATGATATGTGGCATGGCTAAAAACTGAGTCTGAGTCATCTCAAGATTTAGGGTTGTTCGGCCCATGTTAAGAGACAGTAGGCAGATAAGTTAGAATCTAGGTTCCTTAAAGCTCATTTTATTAGATATCCTAAGGAGTCGTTAAGATATTATTTCTATCTTCTAGAAGATCACAACATGATTGTGAGTTGACATGCAATCCTTTTGAGAAATATTTTATTCAAGATGGTGGCATGAAAAGATAGATTAGGCTTGAAGAGAAAGTCTTCAAAGAGCAATGAGCCAAGAAACCTGAAGAACCTAGTCAGTCTTTGCCGATCCACACACTACCTCCTTCATCTTGTAGGTTAAATAGGGTTTTCCATCCTCTTGAGAGATACTTAGGTATTATTTCAAAAGATGTAGAGAAAATATTCCTCATAGAAAATGGGATTCATAGAGATGATCCCAAAACCAATGACAAAGTGGAATCAGATATCGACTTCAAGAATGGCGAGAGGAAATGAAGTAAGAAATTGACTCAATGTGCTCAAACCAAGTCTACATCTTGATAAATCTATCTGAAGGTATTGTGTCGAAAATACATGCTCTTCCCACACGGATCGGCATGGCCGCTGGTGATTAGTCAAGCAACATGAAAGTACTTCTCAGAGATTAATATGGAAGCATGATCAAATAATTCAAAAAATAAAGAAGAAGAGAAGAAGAGATTTTCAAAAGAAAAGAGTTTTTATTCAGTATATTTCAGCACTATTACGACCTTGAACTATTTTCAATATATATACTTTACAAAGGGTCAAGCCTATTAGGAAATGTATCCTAAAGCCAATCATTTAGGTTGTAGATGGTTGAGCTAAATGTAATTATACTTGAATTATTATTGAATAAAATTATTCTTTTGGCATATTCATCACTTTATATATCTTTCTGTAATGAACTCTTCTGTGATGAAGTCCTTAGGACTATTTAGACTCAACAAAGAAGGATTCATCGTTTAGTCCTCAAACGTGTTCATGATCAAATGATTCATTATTATCCAGGATGATAATGTATCGAGTGTAGGTCATTATGTGCCATAAGTATTGGTTGTCCTCTTAACCAAAAAGTATGGAGATACTGTTATGGCATGCAGGTGAAGTGTAGGAGTACATTTTACTAAATATGATCCAACTGTGGAGCTCTCTACTGTCAAGAGTTGCTTATGAAGGATATAGATATGAGTGTCCTTTAGACCTAAGATCACCATGGTAACCTGCAAGCAACTAATTGCACTTAGGTACCAGACTATCTAAATTTCTAATTCAGTGATGGAAGGCTACTGGATGCAGCCAAGTACTTGGCTTATCGATGTGTGAGTCAAGATGGGATTGACCCCTCCAAGTGTTGCAGCAAGTGCATCGCTGTATTTCAATTTAGCAAATCCTCGATCGGGATAGTCCATATGATGGATGCTAAATTTTAAAATATACCATGGATGAATTTTAGGATTGACAGTAAACCCTAAATCGTTCTTTGAACATCAAGGTCAAGAAGATGAATTATATGATAACCATATGCCATAGGTTCGTCGATGTTGCATTGCAATTATTCAACCTATCTAGATGTTGGGTACCATTACTAGATGGTCACATCAATTGGTATAGAAAGTTAGTTTTTGTGCTACCAGCTTAGAATTAAAACATATAGGGTCACACACAATAGGAGTTTCTACTTGATTTGATGACTGATATTGAGTCTTAATGATCTAAGACTCTATGGTCAAGAGTCCCACTAGATTGGGACTCTATGACCAAGAGTAAGAGTCTCACTGAACTGAGACTCAGAGTTCTTCATGTTCGGAACTCTCTAATTGAGAGTCCTAATGACTTGGGACTTTGTGGTCAAGAGTCCCACTAGACTAGGACATTGTGACCATGAGTCCTAGTGGACTGGGACTCTGAGTCCTACTCATTTGGGACTCTCTGATCAAGAGTTTCACTTATCTGGAACTCTATAATCATGAGTTTGATTCATTTCGGACACTGGGTTCATGAATTCCACTGATTTGGGATTCTTCAGGAGTTTCATGTTGATGGAACTCTGTTGCTTGGTATCTCATCTGGTTTGAATTCAGATATTTTTTGAAGGATTAATTAATAATTTAATTATTGATTAGCTTAATTTTACTGAGCAATGAGGATTTGATCAAGTCCGATTGAATTTGATTCGATTGGGTTTGATCCGATCAGATCATGAGATGACCTAATCACTATAGGAGTTTTGATCCTGATTTGATCAGGACCAAGACCTAATTAATTTTTAATTTGATTAAAATTTTATTAGATTAGGATAAGCCTAATTTGGTTGGGTTTAACTTAGTCTAATTGGGTCTAGATTAATTGGTTTGGTTGAAACCAATTAGGACCAAGTCAAATGAAGTTTGAATTCAAACACTCCTATGCGCCCATCATTTTTGACTTTTCCACTCTTGTTCCATGCCCAAAATTTTATATGTAATTTTTCTATCACCCAGAAGGTTTCTATCCCCCCTTTTTTATCTACTTTTGACCTGGTCCTAGGGTTGGACCGGTTCAAAGTAAGTTGAGTTTTGAATTCAACTTAGTTTGTTGGAGGTTGAAACCAATCCAAACTTATCTGCTTCCCATGCCCTCCCTTTTATTTATCAAATATTTTTTGGGGAAATAAAAATGGGAACACATAGAAAGAGAGTCCTTCTGCATGTTAAACACATGGGAGGGGGCGTTGGATAAGGATAAGAGGCTCACTTAATTTTTGAAATCAAGTGAGTGGTTAAAACCTCCCAACCACTCGACCCTTATCACTTTCCCTGTATTTTCCTCATGGTATTCATGTCAATAAATTATGATAATTTTTATGTATACATAAAATGATGTTAGTATTATGTGGTAAAAATTTTAGAGTGATTTGGCATTAGTATTGGGTGAAAAAAATCTTACAGTAAAGGTGAGCAGGGTCCTATAGCACTTTTCTTTTCTCTTATGTCTCTCTTTGCTTCTGATTTTCACCTCTAAGGATACCCAATTTTTAGATATGATCTAATATTATTTATATATTTGAAAGTCATCTTTCTATAAAAACTTGTTTTATAGAAAAACTCCATACAGAGAGAGCGTGATAGGATTTTCAGTGTCTCTGGGTTTTTGGGCTGAGTGAAATCCTAGATTTATGAATCTGGGTTTGGGTGGAGAGATCGAGTGCTATGAGCATCGGATCGCCACCAAATTTAAAACACCTCTTCATCATCCTCTACTCTTTTTATTCTAATTTTTTAGAGTATCCAAGAAATTAGAAAGTATATGATCAATTAGATCGATCATGATCAACCATTGAAGGCCCCAGCAAGGAGCTAGCACTCCAGTGGGGCTGATCGAGACCTAAAGCTCCATGTGGACCAATCATAGAGGCCAGATATGTGTGCCACTGTAGTGCGACATCAGAGCATTATTTTATAAATTTAGATTATGGTGATCAGCTATCCGCAAAAAGGTATTATGTTCTGATTAGATAGATGTAGTAAAGAGTTTGCTACATAGTTTTATTTTTAGATCTATATGAATGCATGCATATTGTGTTTAGATCCTTAGTGTAGGGCTTAATATTTTGATATGATCAAAAATTAATTAATTTGATTAATTAATTTTTCATTATATTTAGCTATTTTCAAAAAAAATTTGAAAGTAGCACTGCATCCTTCAAATGGTATCTGAGCGTAGGTTCGCTAAACATGATATGCTAGCATGATTAGATTAATAATTTAGATTTGATATAAATATTAATCTAATATTCTAATTAATTAGATCTAAAAATTAAAATTAAGATTGTACAGACTACAAGTTATCATGCTGTAGGGTTTACCCTCTATAGTGCAAAGGTTGTCCTTGTACCTGCTTGATCTTGTAGTTGATCATAAAAATTTTAGATTAGATCTATTTTTTTATGATATGTTAAATTAGACTTTAATTTGATTTTTAATCATAAATGCATGTTTAGATAAGATCTAAAGTTTGATTCATGACTTAGTATTATGTAGTGTATATAGTTTTAGATTAAACCGTACAACTAGTGTTGTTTGTGAATTGAGCTGATTTAATTTTAAAGTGAGTCAACTCAATTGGTGAACAATGCTAAGTTATAAAGAATCTTTCAAAATTTAAAAATTATTTTTGAAATGTCGAACCCCAATCCATCAACCCAAAACATAATTAAAGAAATTAAGTATTGTTCATAGAGTCTAAAATTATGAATTAAGATCTTAAGACAAAGGCATATGACTGTGGGTTAAAAGGTTAGATGAATTTGGTCTATTAATTGGGTTAGACCTAAGATTACTTAAAGAATGGATTAATCTAGAGTAATTAATCAAATCTAACGAAGTGTTGTATTAGATTAGGTCAAGGACACTCCAGAATCAACTCCAATAGTTGTAGTTGGATGAGTCCATGTCTTTAACAAGACCAAAATGGACTTAATTCATGACTACGGGGTTTAGCCCAAAATTACTAGGTTGATCAAATTAAACCTAATTAACCGATTGGTGTCTAAGATAAGTTTGGCAGTCTAGATCAGTGATTTTTAATTGGGAGCTACTTGCACTGATTCAATTTTTGACGAGTTAATGGCATATCCCTTCCACTGATCTCACTTACCTGACCGACATGATCGATTAAAATTTGATTAGATCACTTGATGATTTGGACTAACCCATGTCATTAGAAATCAATTTGACTGATTTCAATCAGTAAGACTAAATAAGGTGCCCATGGACCTAAATTGATCCTAGTCCTAACCTATTGACTTGGTAAAGTCAGTGGGAGGACTTGACTTGGTGAAGTCAATGGAAGAAATTTGATCCATGTCCTATCTATCCTTAAATCATAAGTAACCCAAATTCTCTAAATTATTAGATTCTTAAAATGACTAAATTATGGAGATAACCGAGTCATAGCCTCCCATTAAGATGAATTATAATAAGTCCAATTTTTTAGTTGGACATTGGAGGTGCCTTACACTTGGTGTTCATTTGGATATTGAAATTATCATCCATCATATGATGATTAGGTCGTACTCTCTTAATGGTGATCAAGTTAGCCAGAGCTTTCCTTGGGCCTGGTTATCATTGGTTTGATGCACTGAAGTTAATCATGTTAATGGTTGGACTTAACTAGACTTTTTCAATGGAGGCCATAGCTTACTAATTTGGTATCTAGGGTAAAACCTAAATACTAAAAATTATTTAGAAAAATAATTGATTATGAACCTACCTTAGATGCACACAGGTTAGCTAGAGCTTTCCTCGAACCCGTCTGTAGTCTATGTGGATTTCAGTGCCCACTAAGGAGTTAGTGTAATTCCTCGAATTGGAGGTAAAGGCTATCAATTCATTAAAAATAGTGGAAGGATCTTTAGACTAATGTCCAAGTCTTTAGGGGTTAAATTTATTCAAGTACTTATTAGGTTTCATATTTTTCTTTCAAATAAATAGAATGGCTAGAATAAGTCCGCTCTATTCACTATTGGACAATGGTAAGCATTTAGGACCTAAGAACAAAGAGTCTAGTGTTGAACCTAATAAGACAGACCTAGAGAGGAATGGTCCTCTTAACCCAAATAGGCTGAATAAGAGAAATCGGCAAATGGTTGCTGGTCGAGGCTATTATATGATAACACCTTGCAATTTCTTCATATATGACATATCTACTTGGATATTAGATACCGGGAGTCCGATTCATATATGCAATTTATTGCATGGACTTTAAATTGGTAGAAAATTTGAGAATGATGATAGATTTCTTAAGGTCGAAAATGAAAGTCAAGTTCCAATCCTAGCATTGGAAACTCTTGAACTATTTTTCAAAAATAATAGTGTCATTTTAAGTAAATATCACTATTATCCATCTTTTATGATGAACATAATATCTATTGGGCTATTGGCCCATGATGGTTATTGTTTATCAATAAAAAAAAATTATTATAATATCATTATGAATGATGTTATAGTACTACAAGGATAATTGAGAAATAGCATTTACATTATATCATAGCCTATTAGTATAATGTACATGTCGAACAAATGACCAAAACAAGATAATATCACTAATGCTTATCTTTGGCACTGTAGGCTCGGTCATATAAACAAGAATAGGATTAACAGGTTAGTCAAGGAGCATATCCTTGATATTGATCATGGTGAATCATTAAATACCTGTGAGTCCTGCTTTCTTGGAAAAATGACCAAATCATCTTTTACTGAAAAAGGTGAATGGGCCACTGAGCTTCTAGGTCTAGTACATACTGATGTATGTGGGCCTATGAACACATGTGCTAGAGGTGAGTATTACTACTTCATTACATTTACTAATGACCTATCTTGATATGGGTACGTCTATCTTATGAAGAATAAATTTGATTCATTTGAAATATTCAAATGATATCGAAGCGAGGTAGAAAAATAACTTAGAAAGAGTATTAAAACTCTTCGATCTGATCAAGGAGGAAAATATCTTTTCAATGAGTTTTTAACATATCTAGGAGAGAATAGGATTCTCTCATAATATATTCCTCCTGGAACACCACAGCATAATGGTGTATCTGAAAGGAGAAATTGAACCTTGTTGGATATGGTTCGATCCATAATGGGGTTTACAAGTCTGTTGATTTTATTTTGGGATTATGCACTAGAGACTACCTATTTTATTTTGAATAATGTTCCAAGCAAGTCTATTGCAAAGACTCCATATGAGATATGGACTGGGCGTAAGCCGACACTCTCTCACTTTTGGGTTTGGGGATGTCCGGCTTATGTTAAATATTTGCCGCCAAAAAAGCTTGGACCTAGGTCTGATAAATGCTTGTTCATAGTGTACCCCAAAGAAACTAAGAATTATTATTTCTACCTTGCTGAAGAACAAAAGGTGTTCATCAGCAATAGAGCAGTCTTTTTGAAAAAGAAGTTTCTTAGTGAAGAAATAGTTGCCTCTAATGTTGAACTTAATGAAGTTTGATAGGTGGAAGAATCGACACATTTTAGTGAACCTGCAAAACTAAATTTGATAAGATCAAACCAAGAGCTTATTGAAGTAGCACCAAGAAGATCCGGTAGAGTACCACATCAATCGGACAGATACTATGGTTTCTTGATCTGAGATGGTGATCCTGTCGAACTCGATGAGAACGACGAGGATCCGATCACCTACATGGATGCCATGTAGAGGTCTAACTCTGATAAGTGGCTAGAAGCCATGAAATCCAAAATGGAGTCCATGAAAGTCAACAGTGTATGGACACTGGTTGATCCAACTGAAGGAATAAAATCCATTGGGTGTAAGTAGATTTTCAAAAGGAAAAGGGGTGCAGATGGAAAGGTGGAGACCTATAAAGCCCATCTGGTTGTCAAGAAATATCGTCAGCATTATGGTATTGACTATGACGAGACGTTTTCTCCGGTGGTAATGCTCAAATCTATTCGGATCATGCTTGCGATAGCAGCATACCCAGACTATGAGATTTGGCAATGAATGTGAAAATAGATTTCCTAAATGGAGAGTTGGATGAAGAGATGTATATGATACAGCCTGAGAGTTTCACATCCACAGACAAGTCTAGGTGTGCAAGCTTCAATGATCCATCTATGGATTGAAGCAGGTATCACAGAGTTGGAACATGCATTTTGATAAAGTAATCAAAATGTATGGCTTCGTTAAGAATGGAGAAGAACCCTGCATGTATAAATGGGCTAACGGTTCTATTGTTGTATTTCTTATACTGTATATAGATGACATTCTCTTAATTGGAAATAACATCCCTGCATTACAGGGAATAAATAGCTGTCGTCTCAATTCTCCATGAAGGACTTGGGAGAAGCATCCTTCATCCTAAGGATCAAGATTTATAAAGATATATCTAAAAGATTGCTTGGATTGTCCTAGTCTACATATATTGATGCTGTGCTGAAATGGTTCAGTATGGAGAATTCCAAGAAGGGATATCTTCCGATAGGCCATGGAATTTTGCTCTCCAAGAGGGATTGTCAGACAACTCCTCAAAAGAGAGACCGTATGAGTATAATGCCATATGCTTCGACAGTGGATTCTATTATGTACGCCATGATGTATACGTGATCGGATGTGACATACTCACTTGGGGTAGTAAGTAGATACTAGTCTGATCTAGGTGAGAATCACTGGAAGGTTGTAAAAACTATACTTAAGTATTTAAGAAATACTAAGGACCAGTTGCTCATCTATGGAGATTCTGACTTGAAACTTATAGGATATACTGATTCTAATTTCCAATCAGACAATGATGATAGCAAAAGTGTGTCAGGTTTTGTGTTTATCCTAAATGGTGGAGCGGTCTGTTGGAAGAGTTTCAAGCAGCACACTGTAGTCGATTCTATGTGCGAGGCGGAGTATGTCGTAGCATTTGATGCTGCGAAGAAAGCTATGTGGTTATGGAAGTTCATCGATGAGCTGGAAGCGACACCCTCCTTAGATGGTCTAGTTATGCTATACTGTGATAGCACTGGAGCCATAGCTCAAGCGAAGGAGTCGAAGGTACATCAGCGCACCAAACATATTCTACATCGCTACCATCTTGTACGAGAGATCATGGAGCGAGGTGACATCGAGCTTCAAAAGATCAACGGAAAGGAGAATGTGGCCGACCCTTTTACTAAAGTTCTTAGAATCAAAGAGTTCAACAATCACAAATGGAAGATGGGTATTTGATACTATTCTGAGTGGCTTTAGTTTAAGTGGAAGTTGTTGGAAAATGTATCCTAAAGTCAATCACCTAGGTTATAGATGGTTGAGCTAAATGTAATTATACTTGAATTATTAATGAATAAAATTATTCTTTTAAAATATTCATCACTTTGTACATCTTTCTATAATAAACTCTTTTGTGATAAAGTCCTCAAGACTATGTAGACTCGACAAAGGAGGATTTATTGTTTAGTCCTCAAATATGTTTGCGACCAAATAATTCGTTTTTATCCAGGATGACAACGTATCGAGTTAGGTCATTGTGTGCCATTAGTATTGATTGTCCTTTTAACCAAGAAATATAGAGATACTGTTATGGCATACAGATGAAGTGTAGAGGTACATTTCACTGAATGTGATCTAACTACGGAGCTCTCTACTGTCAAGAGTTGCTCACAAAGGATATGGATATGAGTGTCCCTTAGACCTCAAATCACCATGGTGACCTGCAAGCAACTCACTGCACTTAGGTACCAGACTACCTAAATTTCTAATTTAGTGATGGAAGGCTATTAGGTGCAATCAAGTACTTAGCTTATCGGTGTGTGAGTCAAGATAGGATTGATCCCTTCAAGTGTTGGAGCAAGTGCATCGCTGTATTTCAATTTAGCAAATCCTCGATTGAGATAGTCCATATGATGGATGCTAAATTTTGAAATACACTGTGGATGAATTTTAGCATTGATAGTAAATCCTAAATCATCCTTTGAGCATCGAGGCCAAGGGGATGAATTATACAGTAACCATATGCCATAGGTTCGTCGATATTGCATTGCAATTATTCATGAAGGAACCAGATCTAGGGTTTTACTGGTAGATCTTGAAAACTTTTTCAAGATCATACAGCAAAAGACTTAAATAAATTAAATATTTATTTAAATAAATATATAAATATCTAGATCTCAGATCTATTACATGATCAAGGTATGATATTAAATCAAAAATTAAAATTAAATAAGAAAGTAAAAGATTGATCAAATCAACCTAGATCTACACTACATCAAATGCAGGTATGAAGTTATCAGATCTATTACCTGAGTAAGTTAGACATTCTAACCTTTTGATCTAGGCTTGAGGATGAAGTTATGAGCCGCACATGCATCTGACCTCTAGAAGTCGTTCACACGAGCCTACAATCTCTGATTTGAAGTTCGATGCAGAAAATCAGCATAGCATGCTAGTACTGTGCTGATCCTTCTTCGATGATCGATCCGATGCTCTCTTTTCTGAAATTTGGACTCTCCAAAATATGAGAAGAAAGATGAGAGTTTACTGATCTAAGACTCTCTTAGAAAAAACTCAAAAAAAAGGAGGAGAGATTGAAAATAAAATAGCCCTAGAAGAAGACCCTCTTCTTCTTTTCTTTTCTCTCACCTAGATACCTAGTTTGGTACCTATGGAACCCCCATGCTCAAGGACTCTTTTCCTTTGATTTTTGCACACCTGAAACCTCTCCCAAAGCTCTATATTTCATAAAAAAATCACAATAAAATTCTTCCAATAAAAGAGAAAAAGAAGAGTCCAAATTAGATCAAAATCCTAGACTAGGAATATCCAAACATGGGAAGTTATTCGGGTGCCCAACTCTTGTGCGCCTCCTCCACAATTATTGGCATGGACTAGTAAGAGATGGTGCATGAAAAAGGAGATTATCTTTATGAAATAAGAGAAGAATTAATTAAAAGAGGGGGTGGCACTCAAGGGAAGGTGTTTTGGTTAACAAGGATTCTATCTCATAGAATCCTAAGCAAAACTAACTCCTCTTTTGACTTGGTCTTCCAACGAATTTTCTTATGAGAAAAGGAGGACAGAAAGATGGTGTGAGAAGCCATGGGAGTGGAGAATTTTTATGTAAGAAACAAAACAAAAAGGGCATGGGGTGTGAGGATTAAGTGGCATAAGTGATAGGGAGTCCTAGTCACACTAGGACTTCTATTTTGACTTGGTCAAACAAGATCTTTCAACCAAATAAAATCAAGATTAAACCAACCCAATTAAATAAGGCCCTAATCCATTTAAGAATTTAATTAAATCAAATTTAATTTAATTTAATTTTGATTTATTTTCTAAATAAATTAGAAAATTAGGTTAATCCGAGTCCTAGTTAGACTAGGACTAGTTATTCCTTGCACTTGGCTTACCCAATAAATCAATTAAAATTGATCCAATTATGCCCAAACTAAATATAATTAAATCATATTTAATTAGACTTAATCTCAACCTTGATTAAGCCAATTAGCAATCCAATTGCTAATCGATCCTCCTATAACACTTATACTAGGTTAAACACTAATCGTATTGATTGTTTAACCCTAGAACGATTCTTAATCATTGATCAACCATTCGATCAGATCATAAGCTCTAATGTATGTGACCTCATAGATCCAAACCTAAGTTGGTAGCATAGGAATAAATTTTTATATCAATCGAAGTGACCATTTAGTAATAATACCCGATGGTCGGATAGGTCGAAAGTATAGAACACCATCCTTAGAATCCATGTGGATATAGTTTTCATATAATTCATTCCTTTGACCATAATGCTCATAGGACACCTTAGAATTCAGCTGTCAACTCTGATCAGGTTGTCCATATTGTATTTTAAAATATCAAATCCATCTGATGGATTACCCTAACCAAGGTTTTGGTATATTGAAATATAGTGATACATTGTTCTCCAACTCTTGGAGTGGTCAATTCCATCTTGATCACACTCTGACTTTGCAAGTATTTGACTGTGCCCAGAAGCCTTTCATTGTTGAATTAGAAATTCAGTTAGACCGATACTAAAGCATAGTGAGTTGCTTGCAAGTCATTGAGGTGATCTCAGGTCTAAGGGATATTTATACCTATATCTCAACAGAGACATTCTCGATAGTAGAATGCTCTGGAGTTAGTCACATTCAATGATGATGTACCCATACATCTCACCTATATGCTATACTAGTGTCTCCACACTCCTTGGTTAAGAGGATAACCAACCTATATGGCATATAGCGATCTATGCTCGATAGACATTGTTGTCCTAATTAACAGCCTATCATTTGGTCATGAACAAATTTAAGGACTAATCGATAAATCATCTCTTTATCGAAACTAAACAATCCTAAGGACTTCATTACAACAATGGAGTTCATTAGAAGATGTAAACTTATGATGAAAAAGATGTCAAAATATTTTTATTAATTTATAAATTAATTATAATTATAAAATTGCTCAACTGTCAATAGGCTGATGATTGACTTTGGAACAAAATTTTCAACAACTTTCACTTGTCCTAAAGCCACTTGGCACAGTATTTAATACCCATCTTCGACTTATGGTTGTCAAACTCGTTGATTGCCAGGGCTTTAGTGAAGGGGTTGGCTAGGTTCTCCTTTCTGTCGATCTTCTGAAAGTCGATGTCACCACGATCCATGATTTCAAGGACTAAATGAAAGCGGCACAGAATATGCTTTGTCCACTAGTGTGCCTTTGGTTCCTTTGCTTGAGCTATGGCACCAGTGCTGTCGTAGTAGAGCAGGACTAACCATCAATGGAGGGTGCTACTCCAAGCTCGATGATGAACTTTCTCAGCAACATAGCTTCCTTTGCTGCATCTAATGCTGCCATGTACTCTACTTCGCAAATAGAGTCAGTCACTGTATGCTGCTTGGAACTTTTCTAGTAGATGGCTCCATCATTTAGAGTAAAGATATATCCCAACATACTTTTACTATCATCATGGTCAGATTGAAAGCTGGAGTCTATAAACTCCATAAGCTTTAGATCTGACTCACCATAAACCAACCATTGGTCCTTAGTATTTCTTAAATACTTAAGGATGGTTTCAACCATCTTCCAGTGATTTTCTTTAGGGTCAGACTGGTATCTACTCACCACTCCTAGTGAGTATGCCATGTCTGGTCTCATACATGTGATTGCATACATAATAAACCCCACTATCGAAGCATATGGAATTTTACTCATATGCTCTCTCTCTTCAGAAGTTGTCGGATAATCCTTCTTAGAGAGAGAAATTCCTTAGCCTATCGAGAGATAGCCCTTTTCGGAATTCTCCATGCTGAATCTCTTTAGCACAGTTTCTATGTACGTGGACTGAGATATACTAAGCATCCTTTTAGATCTATCCCTATAGATCTTCATCCCTAGGATGTAGGATGCTTCACCCAAGTCCTTCATTGAGAACTGTGATGACACCAGACTTTTATTTCTTGTAGTGCGGGGATATCATTCCCGATTAAACGAATATCATCCATGTACAAAATAAAAAATACCACTACTAGACCATTTGCCCATTTGTAAATGCAGGATTCTTCTCCATACTTAACGAAGCCATACATTTTGATCACTGTATCAAAATGCATGTTCTAACTCCGAGATGCCTGCTTCAATCCATAAATGAATCTCTAAAGCTTGCACACTTTGGACTCATCTGTGGATGTGAACTCTTCAGATTGTATCATATACACCTCTTCGATCAGTTCTCCATTTAGAAAAGCTATCTTCACATCCATCTGCCAGATCTCATAGTCCCGATGAGTAGCAATGGCAAGCATGATCCAAATGGACTTGAGCATTGCCATAGGGGAGAACTTCTCATCATAGTCAATACTATAACGTTGACAATACCCCTTGGCAACCAGATGGGCTTTATAGGTCTCCATCTTTTCGTCTGCGCTCTTTTTTCTTTTGAAGACCCATTTACACCCAATGGATTTAACCCTTTCAAGTGGGTCAACTAATGTCCATACATCATTCATCTTTATGGAATCCATTTCGAATCTGATGGCTTCTAGCCATTTTTCAAAGTCGGATCTCTGCATCACATCCATATAAGTGATCGGATCCTTATCGTTCTCATTGAGCTCGATGGGATCACCATCTTGAACCAAGAATTCATTGTATCTATCCAGATGGCATGGTACTCTATTGGATCATCTTAATGGTGCAGGTTCAGTAGGCTTTGGATCTGATCTGATCAAATCTGACTTTGGTTCAACATTCTATGTCAAACTTTCTACCTGTTGAACTTCATCAAGTTCAACCTTAGAGACAATAGTTCCTTCACTAAGGAACTTCTTTTCCAAAAAGGTTGCCCTAAGGTTGATGAACACCTTTTGTTCATCTGCATGGTAGAAATAGTATCCTTTGATCTCTTTTGGGTATCCTATGAATGTACACTTATCAGACCTAGGTCCAAGTTTGTTTGTAACTAACCGTTTAACATAAGCCGGGCACCCCCAAATCCTAAGATGTAAAAGTGCTAGTTTACGTCCTATCCATATCTCATATGGGGTTTTAACTACAGATTTACTTGGAATCTTATTTATTGGATAATAAGCTAATTTGAGTGCATATCCCGAGAAGGATATCGGCAAGCTGGCAAATCCCATCATGGATCGAACCATATCAAACAAAATTTGATTCCTTCTTTCAGACACACCATTATGCTATGGTGTTTCAGGAGGAGTCCATTAGGAGAGAATTCCATTCTCTCCTAGATATGTAAGAAACTCACCAAAAAGGTGTTCTCCTCCTCGGTTAGATTGAAGAATTTTAATACTCTTCCCAATTTATTTTTTTCTTCACTTCGGAATTATTTGAATATTTCAAAAGAATCCGACTTATGTTTAATCAGATAGACATATCCATATCTGGATAGATCATCTGTGAAAGTGATGAAGTAGATATATCCACCTCTGGCATTTGTGCTCATTAGTTCACATACATCAGTATGTACTAAACCAAAGAGCTCATTGGCTCTCTCATCTTTTTTAGTAAAAGGTGACTTGGTCATTTTACTAAAAAGACATGACTCACAGGTTGGAAGTGATTCACAATCATTGACTTCGAGGATTCCCTCTTGAGTCAACCTATTTATCCTATTCTTATTTATATGACCTAGCCTATAGTGCCATAAGTAGATATCTGATACACTATCTAATCTAGGATACCTGCTAGTAGAATAGACTATATTAATAGATTGTGATAACATATATACACCATTGTTCAATTGTCCACAGAAAGCAGTAACACCATTCACAATGACATTACAAACTTGTTTCTTTATTAAAATTTCATAATTGTTCATGGCCAAAAGGCCTACAGAAATGATATTTAAAAAGAAACTAGGATAGAAATGATAATCACTAAGAACAACGATATGAGATTCAAATATAGGTTTTAAAATTTCTAAAGCTAGAACTGGAACTAGTCTTCCATCTCCAACATTTAGGAATCTCTCATCTTTCTTGAATCTTCTACTAACCTGCAATCCCTGCAATGAATTACAAATATGGTAAGGGCTATCGGTATCCAATATCCAGTCAGTAATATCATAAATAGAGAAATTGCAAGGAGTTATCATATAAATACCTTGCCCAACAATAGCTTGCTTCTTTCTCTGCCTGTTCGGATCCAAGGAGGCAATGTACTGAGGATAGTTCCTCTTTTAGTATCCTCGCTTTTTGTAAAAGAAGTATTCAGCTTGACTCTTATCGAACTTGATCTTCCTAGTCTGGACCTACACTAATGTCCCAATCTGAACTTGCACCTTCTTTATTTTCTTCTTCTTATTCTTCTTTCCTTTCCTAAAGGATCAAGAACCAAAAGGCGAACGTCCCACTAAGTTCACTGACTCTTTATGGAGTTGGTGATCCTTCTCAAAGTTCTAAAGTAACCCCAGTAAGCCATGGTAGTTTACTTCAGTCTTTGTCATTCTGTAATGAGTAATGAAAGGGAGATAGAACTTTGGCAGCAAGTTCAGTATTGCATCTTTCCCAAGTTGTTCATGCAAGGAAAAGCCGAGTTTGCTCAAGCATTCTATCAACTCGATCATATACAATACATGATCAGTGGCAGAGGCTCCATCCCGCATTCTAGTGTTGAAGATGGTGCAACTAGTCTTGTGCCTCTCAATGTCATTGGGTGTGCCAAAAGAATCCTTCAACACTTGGAGTATTTCATTTGACTAAGCTGTCTCAAACCTACGACTGAACTCATCGCTCATCATAGCCAGTATAATACAGCACACCATGGTTCGATCGCTGAGCTACTTCTGATAAGTATCTCTGATTGTTCCACGTGCATTGGCAGTTGGCTCCTCAGGTGCAGGATCCATCAGAACATATAGGATCCATTCATGCTCTAGGACAATCATCAACTTTCGGTACCAGCTACCAAAGTTGGGTCCCACCAATTTATCATTATCCAACAATGATCAGAGTGATAGAAAAGTGGCCATGTCTACACAAAGAAAAACCAAAATTTAATTAGTAATTGATTCATTAAATCTAAAGATTTGGACTTTAATCAAAAGATTTATTCCACTTTTTTATTCAAATTGGTAGCCTCTACCTCCAATTCGAGGAATTATCCTAATTTCTTAGTGGGTACTAGAATCCACATAGACTGTACAAGAGTCCAACTTTGGTTGGCTCACCCATGTACATCTAAGGGTAGGTTCATTATCAATTATTTCTCCAAACAATATCCAAAAATTAAATTTTGCCCTAGGCCCTGATCAGTTGGCTTTGGCCTTCTCAGAAAAGGGTCAAGTTAGGTCTAACCATTAACATGACCATACTTGGCCCATCCAACCAATGAATGATCAGGTCCAACTTTGGTTGGCTCACCTGACCACTATTTAGAAAGATGTATCCAAGAGATCATATAATGAATGATAATTCCATCAATCGATAAGCACCAAACCTTTGGGCCTCCAATGATTATCCAACTGATGGACTCATTATCATCCACTTTAATGGGAGGCTATGATCCAATTATCATATAACTATTTTATTTTAGGGATTTAATAATTTTAAAAAATTTAATTTATTGAAGCGAGTAGGTCAGATTAACTAGCTTGTCATGATCCTCCCACTAACTTCACAAGTCAGCTTAAGGGAGATCATTAATAGGCTAGTCTAGGAGCACCTAAATCAGTCAAACTTATTTACCTAGTTGACATGGGTCAGCTCAAATAGTTAAGCAATCCGATCAAAACATAATCTCACCAAGAGGTCAGATAAGTTTGATTAGTGGAAGGATCTGTCAGGATTGCCTTAGACACCATCAGAAATGGCTAGATAAGCAAGCTGCCGATTAAAAATCACTGGTCTGGTTTACCTTAAATACCAACTGATTTAATTAGTTTCAATTAGATCAACCTAACAGTTCATTCTAGACCACGTAGCCAAGAATCAAGTCCATCTTGGATCTTGTTAAAGACATGGACTTGACCAACTACAACTATTGCAACTGATTTAGAGAATCCTTGACCTAATCTAAGACAATAATTGATTAGATTTAATCAATTCTCTAATTAAGTTCATTCTTTAATCTAACCCTAGGTGTAACCCAATTAATGGACCTAATCCCCACAAATCCATTGACCCAATGTGTTATGATTCGGATCATAGGATCTTCAATTTACAATCCTAGAACCTAATCAAACAACTTCTTAATTCTTAATTAAGTTTTAGGCTGAGGGTTGGGGTTTGACTTTTTGAAAATAGTTTTAATATTTGAAAAATATTTTTACAACATGGTTCTATCAACCAAGTTGCATGTTTGAATCATAATCAATATGCAAGTAATATAAACATGAATCTACTTTAGATCTAATCTAAATAGGTTCATGTAATTGAAACAGTTTCAACAATAATCAATCATAAATCTTTCTAGATAAAATCTAACATATTTATTAAGATTAAAACTATATTAAAATATTTTTAATCAGATCATAAAATTTTTTAGATCTAATTAAAAATTTTATGATCAATATTTTAGATCAGCACGAACTAGGACAACCTATTCACTGTAAGGGATAAACCTTACAACAGGACAATCTTATGGCAGTCTGTGCAATCTAAATTTTTTTTTAGATTTAAAATTATTTTAAATCTATTAAATCATAAAAGAAATTAGATCAAATCTAATAAATTTATGATTAGAGTCAGATCATCATGAACTAGGATAACCTATTTACTATAAGAGGTAAACCTTACAGCAGGACAACCTTATGGTAGTTGATGAGATCTAAATTTTTTTTTAGAATTAATAATTAGATTATAAATTTAATATAATCTAAAAAATAATCTAAGCATGCATAAAAATTATGTAATAACAACCTGGCTCTAACACCAATTGAAGGAACCAGATCTAGGGTTTTACAAGTAGATCTTGAAAACTTTTTCAAGATCTTGCAGCAAAAGACTTAAATAAATTAAATATTTATTTAAATAAATATATAAATACCTAGATCATAGATATATTACATAATCAAGGCATGATATTAAATCAAAAATTAAAATTAAATAAGAAAGTAAAAAGTTGATCAAACGACCTAGATCTACACTACATCAAATGCAGGTATGAAGTTAATAATCAGATCTATTACCTGAGCAAGTTAGACGTTCTAATATGCTGATATGGGCTTGAGGATGAAGTCATAATCTGTATACACATCTGGCCTCTAGGAGTCATCCACATGAGCCTTCAATCTCTAATCTGAAGCCCGATGCAGGAAAACAACACAGCATGCTAGTACTGTGCTGATCCTTCTTCGACGATTGATCTGATGCTCCCTTCTTTAAAATTTGGACTATCCAAAATATGAGAAGGAAGATGAGTTTATTGATCTAAGACACTCTTAGAGAAAAACTCAAAAAGAAAGAGAAGAGATTGAAAATAAAATAGCCCTAGAAGAAGACCCTCTTTTTCTTCTCTTTTCTCTCTCCTAGACATCTAGTTTGGTGCCTATGGAACCCCCATGCCCAAGGATCCTCTTCCTCTGATTTTTTCACACCCCAAACCTCTCCTAATGCTCTATATTTGATGAAAAAAATAGAATAAAATTCATCCAATAAATAGAAAAAAAGAAGAGTCCAAGTTAGATCAAAATCCTAGACTAGGAATATCCAAACATGGGAAGTTGTTGGTGCGCCCAACTCTTGGGCACCTCCTCCACAATTATTGGCATGGACCAGCAAGGGAGGGTGCACAAAATAGAAGATTATTTCTATGAAATAAGAGAAGAATTAATTAAAAGAGGGGGCGGCACTCAAGGAAAGGTGTTTTGGTCAATAAGGATTCTATCTCATAGAATCCTAAGCAAAACTAACTCCTCTTTTGACTTGGTCTTCCAACAAATTGCCTTATGAGAAAAAGAGGAGAGAAAGAGGATATGAGAATCTATGAGAGTGGTAAATTTTCATGTAAGAAACAAAACAAAAAGGGGCATGGGGCGTGAGGATTAAGTGGCGTAAGTGATAGAGAGTCCTACTCACACTAGGACTCCTATTTTGACTTGGTCAAACATTATCTTTTAACCAAATATAGAAAGATTAAACCAATCCAATTAAATAAGGCCCTAATCTATTTAAAAACTTAATTAAATTAGATTTAATTCTGATTTATTTTCTAATCAAATTAAAAAAATTGGGTAAATTCGAGTCCTAGTTAGACTAGGACTTGTTCTTCCTTGCACATGGCTTATCCAATAAACTAATTGGACTTGATCCAATCAAATCCAAACCAAATCTAATTAAATCATATTTAATTAGACTTAATTTTAGCCTATTGACTTAATCAAATTAAGCCAATTAGTAATTCAATTGCTAATCGATCCTTCTGCAATACTTGTTTTAGGTTAAATGGCAATCGTATTGATTGTTTAACCTTAGAACGATTCTTAATCATTGATCAACTATCTGATCAGATTGTAAGTTCTAATATGTGTGACCTCATAGGTCCAAACCTAAGTCGGTAGCATAGAAATAAATTTTTATAATAATTGAAATGACCATCTAGCAATGATATCCGATGGTCGGATAAATCGAAGGTGTAGAACACCATTCTTAGAACCCATGCGGATATAGTTTTCATATAATTCATCCCCTTGATCACAATGCTCATAGGACACGTCAGAGTTCAACTGCCAACTCTAATCAGGTTGTCCACATTATATTTTAAAATATCAAATCCATCTGATGGATTACTCTGGCTAAGATTTTGCTATATTGAAATACAGTGATACATTCTTCTCCAACTCTTGGACTGGTCAATTCCATATTGATCACACTCCGACTTTGCAAGTACTTGACTATGCCCAGAATCCTTCCATTATTGAATTAAAAATTTAGTTAGTCCAATACCAAAGCATAGTGAGTTGCTTGCAAGTCATTGAGATGATCTCAGGTCTAAGGGATACTTATACCTATATCCCATCAGAGATATTCTCGATAATAGAATGCTCTGGAGTTGGTCACGTTCAATGATGATGTACCCATATATCTCACCTATATGCCATACCAGTGTCTTCACACTCCTTGGTCAAGAGGATAACTAACCTATATGGCATATAGCAACCTATGCTCGATAGATGCTGTTATCCTATTTAACAACCTATCATTTGGTCGTGAATAAATTTAAGGACTAATCAATAAATCCACTCTTTATCGAAACTAAACAGTCCTAAGAACTTCATCACAATAATGAAATTCATTAAAAGATGTAAACTTATGATGAAAAAGATGCTAAAATATTTTTATTAATTAATAAATCAATTATAACTATAAAATAGCTCAATCATTAACAAGATGACGATTGGCTTTGGAACATAATTCCCAATAATTCAACCTATCCAGATGTCAAGTACCATTGCTAGATGGTTACATCGATCGGTATAGAAAATTAGTTTCTGTGCTACTGACTTAGGATTCGAACCTATGGGGTCATACATAATAGGAGTTTCTACCTAATCTGATGGCTGATATTGAGTCTCGATGGTCTAAGACTCTATGGTCAAGAGTCCCACTAGACTGGGACTTTATGACCAAGAGTTTTACTGCACTGGGACTCTGAGTCCGTCATGTCCAGGACTCTCTGATCGAGAGTCCTGATGACCTGGGACTCTATAGTCAAAAGTCCCACTAGATTGGGACTCTATGGTCAGATTCCCACTAGATTGGGACATTGTGACCATGAGTCCTAATGGACTGAGACTCTGAGTTCTACTCATTTGGGACTCTTTGATCAAGAGTTCCACTGGTTTGGGACTCTATGATTATGAGTTCGATTCTTTTGGGACACTGGGTTCATGAGTCCTACTAGTTTGGGACTCTTCAGGAGTTTCATATTGATGGAACTCTATTGCTTGGTAACCCATCTGATTTGGACTCGGATATTTTTTAGAGGATTAATGAGCAATTCAATTACTGATTTGCTCAATTTGATTGAGTGATGAGGATTCGATCAAGTCCGATTGAATTTGATTCGATTGGGTTTGACCCGATCGAGTCATGAGATGACCTAATCATTATGGGAGTTTTGATCCTAATTTGATCAGGACCTAAACCTAATTAATTTCTAATTTGATTAGAATTTATTGGATTAGGCTAAGCCTAATTTGGTTGGGTTTAACCTTGTCTAATTGGTTCTAGATTAATTAGTTTGGTTGAAACCAATTAGGACCAAGTCAAATGAAGTTTGAATTCAAACTCTCCCATGCACCCATCATTTTTGACTTTTCGACTCTTGTTCCATGCCCAAAATTTTGTATGTAACTTTTCTATCACCCAGAAGATTTCTGCACCCTCTCTCTTATCTCCTTTTAACCTGGTCCAAAGGTTGGACAGGTTCAAAGTAAGTTGAGTTTTGAATTCAACTCAGTTTGTTGGAGGTTGGAACCAATCCAACCTTATCTACTTCCCATGCCCTCTCTTTTGTTTGTCGAATATTTGATAAATGATAAAAATATACTAATAAAAGTATTAAATTATAAAATAAATTAATTTATTTTTTTAGAAATTGATACTTTTATTAATCTTATGTAGGAAAGAAGGCCACCAATGTGAATATCTTATTTTTCTGATTTAGATGAAAATAAATTTCAAGAAAAATGAACTTCAAACGAGCCCAGAAATTGAATTTCAAAAAAAAAAAAATGGTTCGGTTCAAACCGATTCAGAAAATTGGCTCAACGGTTCAGCCTGGTTCGAATCACAACAGCAGACCGACCCGCCGACGTAACACTGACATCAGGATGACATGTCAGCATTTTTCATGATGCTCACGATGGACCATCTGAAGGGTATTTCGAGAATTTTACAATAGAAAAAGCATGCTCTGATTGGCTGAAGAACATGGCGGTCCACGCAACACCAGGCTCGCGCATGGTCTATAAAGAGTAATTTGGGAATTTTATCTGATCCAATGGGCGGTACTCACTGAAACTTGATCGAACGACCGAAATGAAGGTGCTGATGGATGGCATCCGCAGCTTCCCGATCGAGATCCAACGGCTGAGATTCATCCCGATGATAAATTAAAGATCAGAAGGCCTCTTTCAACATGATCGGATGGTCCAGATTCAATCTAACGGTGGATCCAATGGTTGGCATGAAATTCGACTTGATCTGGATTATTTTAAGGGGTTTTTGAGTGAGTTTTTGGACCGTTTGATCAACATCTAACGAGCAGAAATTATCCAGATCTGAATTTGAGTTGTTTTGGGAGTCTTAAACCTTAATTTTTGGTGGATTTTAGGGGGGAAATCAAACTCTTTATCTATAAAAAAACCTACTATTATCATTAAAAAAAAAGGAGAGAGAGACAGGGAGAGAGAGAGGAGAGAGAGATAGAGAGAGAAGGGGAGAGAGAGACAGGGAGAGAGAGAGAGAAAGAGAGAGGGAAGTCAGAGAAAAAGAGATAATGAGAAAAAGGGAGAGAGTTAGAGAAAAAAAAAAAAACAAAAAGAAAAAGAGAGGAGAGAGGTAGAAAGAGAAGAGTGATTTGTGAGAGAAAGTAAAAAGGGTTTTTGATTTTTTTTCGATAATCAAGACATCGATCAAGGAGCATCTTCTTCTTCACCAAGTTCTCCATATCAAGAGCAATAGAGAATCAATTTCAGCAATCAAACAGTCTAATTTCTCTATACTTTTTATTTTATTTGCTATTTTTGAACTTGTTATCATGAACTAAATTTTTTTTTACTAAGGCTAAGGTGTAGCCACTCTTTTGATGCAATATTCAGTATGATTATTTTTAAATTTTATTCATGAGGAGTATATAAATCTGATCTTAATGCTTTTAGATTACTGGCCATCTTCTAATTGATCTGATGAACATAGATGTTACGGACCAAGTACATCAATGTTATTGCTTCTTGATTATATACCTTGTATTATGAATCAAATTAGAATTTATATGCATGCGGAAATTTTAGTGCACTTTGGATGCAGCGTATTTTAATTAGAGGGTTTCACAAAATCTAATGCATTAATATTTATTTAAATTACACCTGGACCAAAGGATAATTAATAAATATTAATAGTTTTGCTATGCCTGGACCAAAGGGTAGTGAATAAATTAGGAGACTCCACCATCACATGAAATAAAATTAATCTAAAAATCTGAATATTGTATTGATTGAGTTGGTGACCGATTGCCTTAGTAATCCATTGCTCTTGAGTTTAAAATCCTAATAATTTACACTCTCTATTTTCTTAAAAAAAATTTAATTATTTTTTTTATTTTGTTCTTTAATTTCTTATTCTCATAAATCGATCTTCTAAATAAAGCATAGGAAAGAGCTTTTCAGTACTTATTTTTCAATCCTCTAGGGATGATACTCTACTCATTCACTTTATTACTTGATCGACTAGTGCACTTGCCAAAGCTATAAATTAGCATGCATCAAATTTTTGGCACCGTTGTCGAAGATTGTGTCTAAAATAATATTAAAATTTTGATCCTAGCTTTACTTTAGAAATTTATTTTTAAATTTTATTATTTAAAAAAAAATTCAGTGTATGACACGTACTAGACATAGTAACTTACTACCTTTAGATCCAGAAATTGAAAGGACCATTGGAAGACTACAACAAGAAAGAAACATGGTAGCTGAAGATCCTAACGACATCAATCTAGGATTGGATATGGCGACTGAAGGACAGCATGAAGCTATTCGACCAGTACATCATCCATTAAATGATTACATCACACCATCTGTAGCCGATGCAGCTTCGAGCATCAGGAGACCGCCTGTACGAGCAAACAACTTCGAAATAAAATCGACGATGATCCAGATGATTCAATCAATTGTCCAATTCAGTGGACACGTGCATGATGATCCGAATGCCCATATTTCTAATTTTCTTGAACTTTGCGATACTTTTAAAATTAATGGGGTGTTGGATGATGCTATTAGATTAAGGTTATTTTCTTTCTCTTTACGGGACAAAGCTAAGAGTTGGCTTCATTCTCTTCCTGCAGGTTCTATCACAACTTGGGATGTCCTAGTCCAAAAATTCTTAGCTAAGTACTTTCCACCTTCCAAGACTGCCAAGATGTGCAACGATATTACTTCCTTTATGCAGATGGACATGGAGATACTATATGAGGCTTGGGAGCATTTCAAGGAACTGCTGAGGAGATGTCCACATCATCAACTATCCGTATGGCTTTAGATACAAATTTTCTATAATGGTTTATCTCCTACTAATCATTCTATGATTGATGTAGCAGTAGGAGGAACCATTAATCGAAAAATGGAGGAAGAAGCTTTCGATCTGATCGATGAGATGGCATCAAATAGCTATCAATGGCAAACATAATGTATGATGCCAAAAAAACTAGCAGCTGTGCAGGGAGTAGATTGTGTGCCAACCTTACTAGCTGAAATTGCAGCCCTTAGAGCCAAAGTCAACAACTTAAAGGGAACAGCTATGCATGTTCAGAGCATTACTTATGACCTATGTGGAGGAGGACACCATACGAGCAATTGCCAGACAGGTAATCCTTTTGCTAAAACAACTGATACAGCTAATTATATTGGAAATTTTTTTAGGACACAACAAAAAATAATCCCTACTCCAACACATACAATCAAAGGGTGGAGGCAGCACCCAAATTTCTCATGGAGCAATTAAAATGCAGCACAACAGCCACCCCCGAGATTCCAAGTACCTTGAAAAGAAGTCCAACATGGAAGAGCTGATGGTCAAATTTATGCAAAACCAAGAAACAACTATAAAAAATTTGGAAGCCAAACTTAGACAGGACCAAACAGCAGCAATTCAAAACTTGGAGATGCAAATAGGTCAAATGGCTAAGATAATCTCCGAGAGACCTCAAGAATCCTTGCCAAGCAATACGGAGACAAATCCAAGGGAGCAAGTCAATGCTATCACCCTAAGAAGTGGTACAAAGCTGGAGGAGCCACATCAGAAGAATGAGACTGAAGAGCCAACTACAAATAAGGAACCATCAACTAAAATTCGTCAGTCACCAAAATAACCAGCAGATGGATGGTCTCTAGGTATATGGTTTGCTGATCCAAATATGAAGCCCTATGTGCCACCACTACCATTCTCAGAGAGACAAATACAACATCCAGATAAGGAATTTTCTAACTTTTTTAAAATTTTAAAGAATTTACATATTAATATTCCTTTTGTAGATGTTATTACTCAAATGCCCAGGTATGCCAAGTTTCTCAAATAAATCTTAACAAATAAGAAAAAGCTGAAGGAGCATGAGAGAATAAATTTGAATGAAGAATGCTCAGTAATACTTCAAAATAAATTACCACAAAAGTTAAAAGATCCAGGGAGTTTTACTATCCCTTGCATTATTGGTGATTGTAGTTTTGATAAAGTTTTATGTGACTTAGGAGCAAGCATTAATCTCATGCCTTTTTCTATTTTCAGGAAGCTGGGTCTAGGAGAACTAAAGCCTACTACTATTACTCTTCAATTAGCCGATAGATCCATTAAATATCCAAGAGGTATAGTGGAGGATGTCTTGGTAAAGGTAAACAAGTTTATTTTTCCTGTTGATTTTATTGTTCTTGATATGAAAGAAGATTATGATGTACCCCTTATTTTAGGGAGACCCTTTTTAGCTACTGGAGGAGCTTTAATAGATGTTCAATAAGAAAAATTAATTCTTAGAGTCCAAGACGAACAAGTTACTTTTAATGTTTTCAAAGATACTAAATATATTGATGATAATCAAACTTGTTTTCTAATTGATATTATTGACAATCCATTATATGAGAATTCTATAGAAAATAGGTTTGAGACTATAAAAGCGAGCAATGTCAAATTGAAAGAGGACTCAATCAAACATGAAAGTATTCCAATTGAAGTGGCACCAGATTGATCCACTTTAGAATTCAAAGAAAGTCAAGCTGAAGACTATAAATCAGAACTACTAGATAGGTTGTTTTTTTTCTTTTTAGTTTTGATTATTTTTCTTTTCTTTTATTTTTTAGTAATTTATGGTTGCTCTTTTACTGCTTTGGTGTGTATTTTTAATTTTGCAGAGAAAAATCAATGAGAGCTCCAGCAAAATTTCAAAGTTCTAAGAATCAGACTAAACCAAATCAGGTGTATTCCTTCCTATCCTTTATTACATCCTTTATTTTTCTTTCTCCTTGAAGATAATGTAGAATAAGTTAAAAGAAAAAAAATCATGTGTCAAGAAGAAAATCTTGAGCAAGATAAACTGGATAAGTGATAAAAGATAGAATTATTTGTTAATGAATCTAACGAGTTAAAGAAGTAGATTAGTTGGTCAACTTTTAGCAGCCTACTTAGGTCATTAAAAGACTATTAGCACTTTTAATTGCACATGCACACTAATAAGGCAAAATAGGTATTGATTATAAGGCCAACTGGGGATTCAATTATCACTGAAAATTGATAATTAATATACATTCTAATCAAAGAAACTTGAATTTAAGGAAAGAGCTACCTGCCTATAAATAAAGTGCAAAAGACAAAGCATATGTGGATTGCCCAAAGCTTAGTAACTGGGTCTCTACACCTAGGTCAAGTATGGAAATTCACATAAAATGGTGAAGGAAAGCCAGGATGCTCAGCATAGTATAAAAAAAAAAAAAAAAAAGGAAGGCAGTGTGAAAGCTACCTTAATTCATGAGTATAAAATTGAGAATGTATAGAAAATTGACCAAAATAATGATAAGAGAAGATACTTTTATTCTTTTAATTTAATACTAAAATGCTAAAGTTAGTCATCACGAACACAAGTGCTATAGATCTTTGATGTACTCTAAGAAAGTTTTTAATTGTAATGACTGAAAAATTTGCTTCTAAAGCTCAATGCTTAGTTAGCAGTATTTTCTAAACTTTTTGACCATTAATCCTAGATTTTATCTTTGTGATTGATAATTTTATTGAAACATGGTATTAAATAAAATATTGCTAAGAGACTAGTAATGACTAAGTTGGGGGGTGTGATAAGCGATAAAAATATACTAATAAAAGTATTAAATTATAAAATAAATTTATCTATTTCTTTAAAAATTAATACTTTTATTAATTTTATGTAGGAAAGAGGGCCACCAATGTGAAGATCTTATTTTTCTGATTCAGATGAAATAAATTTCAGGCAAAACGGACTTCAAATGAGCCCAAAATTGAATTTCAAAAAAAAAAAAAAAAAAAAACTAGTTCGGTTCGAACTGGTTCAGAAAACCGGTTTAGCGGTTCGGCCCAGTTCGATCGAAATAGCAGACCAACTCGTCGACGCAACGCTGACGTTAAGATGACGTCAGCATTTTTTGTGGCTCATGGTGGACCATCTGGAGGGTATTTCGGGCATTTTACATTAGAAAAAGTGCTCCGATTGGCTGAAGAACGCGGTGGTCCATGCAACACCGGGCTCACGCATGATCCATGGAGGGTAATTTGGGAATTTTGGCTAATCCAATGGGCAGTTTTCAATAAAACTTGATAAGATGGCCAAAGCGAAGGCGCTGATGGACGGCATCCGCAGCTCCCGGTCGAGATCCAACGATTGAGATTCATCCCAAAGTTAAACTATAGATCAGAAGCCTTCTTTCTATGCGATCGAACGGCCCAGATTCAATCCAATGGTTGGCATTAAATCTGACTTGATCTAGGTTATTTTAAGGGATTTTTGAGTGGTTTTTAGACCGTTTGATCAACATCTAATGGGTAGAATTACCCAGATCTTAATTTGAATTGCTTTGGGAGTCTTAAACCTAATTTTTGATGGATTTTGGGAAAAATCAAACTCTTCATCTATAAAAAAATCTACTGTTGTCGTGAAAAAAAAAAGGAGAGAGAGATGAGGAGAGAGAGATAGGGAGAGAGAGAGGAGAGAGAGATAGAGAGAGAGACAGGGAGAGAGAGAGGAGAGAGAGATAGAGAGAGATAGGGAGAGAGAGAGGGAAGTCAGAGAAAAAGAGAAAAAGAGAAAAAGGGAGAGAGTTAAAAAAAAAATAAAGAAAAGCAAAAAGAAAGAGAGGAGAGAGGTAGAAAGAGAAGAGTGATTTATGAGAAATAAAAAAGGGTTTTTGATTTTTTTTCGACAATCAAGACATCGATCAAGGAGCATCTTCTTCTTCACCAAGTTCTCCACATCAAGAGCAACAAAGAATCAATTTCAACAATCAAACAGTCTAATTTCTCTATACTTTTTATTTTATTTGCTATTTTTGAACTTATTATTATGAACTAAATTTTCTTTTAGTAAGGCTAAGGTGTAGCCACTCTTTTGATGCAATATTCAGTGTGATTATTTTTAAATTTTATTCATGAGGAGTATATAAATCTGATCTTAATGCTTTTAGATTACTGACCATCTTCTAATTGATCTGATGAACATAGATGTTACGGACCAAGTACATCTATGTTATTGCTTCTTGATTATATACCTTGTATTATGAATCAAATTAGAATTCATATGCATGCGGAAATTTTAGTGCGCTTTGGATGCAGCATATTTTAATTAGAGGGTTTCACAAAACCTAATGCATTAATATTTATTTAAATTACACCTGGACCAAAGGGTAATTAATAAATATTAATAGTTTTGCTATGCCTGGACCAAAGGGTAGTAAATAAATTAGGAGACTCCACCATCACATAAAATAAAATTAATCTAAAAATCTAAATATTGTGCTGACTAAGTTGGTGAACCGATTGCCTTAGTAATCCATTGCTCTTGAGTTTAAAACCCTAATAATTTATGCTCTCTATTTTCTTAAAAAAATTTTAATTATTTTTTATTTTGTTCTTTAATTTCTTATTCTCATAAATCAATCTTCTAAATAAAGTATAGGAAAGAGCTTTTCAGTACTTATTTTCCAATCCTCTAGGGATGATACTCTACTCATTCACTTTATTACTTGATCGACTGGTGCACTTGCCACAGCTATAAATTAGCATGCATCAATATTTTTTGGAGAAATAAAAATGTGTAAACATTGAAGAGTCCTTCTACATGTTAAACACATGGGAGGTGGCATTGGATAAGGATAAGAGGCTCACTTGATTTTTGAAATCAGGTAAGTGGTTAAAACCTCCCAACCACTCGACCCTTATCTCTTTCTATGCATTTTTTCCATGGTATTCATGTCAATAAATTATGAGAATTTTCATGCGTAAATAAGAAGGGGTTAGAATTTTGTGGTAAAAGGTTTAGAGTGATTGGGTATTAGTTTTGGGTGAGAAAAATCTTGGAGTGAAGGTGAGCAGAGTCCTGCAACACTTTACTTTTTCCTCATTCCTCTCTTCTCTTCTAATTTTCATCTCTAAGGATACTCAATTTTTAGATATGATCTAAATAGAGTTTATAGACCTAAAAGTCATATTTCCATAAGAACTTGTTTCATAAAAAAACTCCACACAGAGAGGGCATGATAGGATTTTTAGTGTGTTAGGGTTTTGGGCCGAGGGAAACCCTAGATTTATGAATCTAGGTTTGGGTGGAGAGATCGAGTGCTATGAGCATCGGATTGCCACCAAATTTGAAACACCTCTTCATCATCCTCCAATATTTATGTTTTGAATTTTTAGAGTATCCAAAAAATTAAAAAGTATATGATCAATTGGATCGATCGTGATCAACCATTGAAGGCCCCAGTGAGGAGCTAGCACTCCAATGGGGCTGGTTGGGACCTGGAGCTCCGTGTGGACCAACCATAGAGGCCAAATACGTGTGTGGCTATAGTGCGATACTAGAGCATTATTTGATGAATTTAGATTGTGGTGATCAGCTATCCATGAAAAGATATTATGTTCTGAATAGATAGATGTAGTAAAGAGTTTGTTGTATAATTTTATTTTCAGATCTATATGAATGTATGCATATTATGTTTAGATCTTTAGTGTAGGGATTAATATTCTGATATGATCAAAAATTAATTAATTAGATTAATTAATTTTTAACTATATTTTAGCTATTTTTAAAAAAAATTTGAAAGTAGCACTGCAAATTCTGCACTACATCATTCAAAGCCCAAGCTCATAGAAAAACTCTCCAAACCCAAACAACCCACGTATACAAAATAATAACTGGCGATAACTGAGCTGATCCAGTTTCAGACTAAGTCGACTAACCTGCGATTAGATTGGCTCAATCCCAAACTGAGCTGACCCAGTTGTGTATCATACTAATAGTCCGAAAATGCTGCTTTTTGTTTGGATTTTCCTCTGAGACCTAGCCGACCCTATCATGGACTGAGCCGGCCTAGTTTCCAACTTAGCCGACTCAGTCTCAGGATGAGCCGGTCTAGTTTTTGAACTTTGCTAAGAGAGTTGATTTCTCTTCCGGCTCACTTCTATCTTTTCATGACCTATCTTCTCATATTTTCAAGACTTGGGAGTGCCACTTTTGAGCTCACATTCTCCACCTTGGTGCTTCCAAATCCTTGTCAACTCATCTCTTCTCAATAGACCTAACCATGCTACACATCTCTGAAAGCTATCACTAGGGAGTACCTTCGTGAGTGCATCAAACTGATTCTCTTTGGTATGGACCTTCATCAATTCTACTTCATCTTCCTCCATCAGCTCTATGATCCTGTGGTACCTTACATCTATATGCTTTATGCGCGCATGGTAGACTGAATTCTATGCCAACAATAGAGCACTCTGACTATCATTGAAGAGTGTAACCTTGCTCTGCTCCACCCCCAACTCATCAATCAGCCTCCTAAGCCAAAGAGCTTCTTTTGTAGCCTCCATTATCCCAATGTACTAAGCCTCTGTGGTAGATAAGGTCATGATTGGCTGAAGGATTGATCTCCAAGACACCGGTCCACCATATACACAGAAGAGGTATCCAGTAGTAGACCTCCTTGTATCAAGATCACTAGCATAATTTGCATCAACAAATCCTTCCGAAGGACCTGAACCTTCACACATCTTCACAGATTATTCTTCAAATCCTCCCAACTGCCCATCAAGCACCAAACCATAATCCCTTATTCCATGCAGATATCCCAATATCCATTTCAATGCTTTCCAGTGTTCCTTCCCAAGGTTAGCCATGTATCTACTAACTGTGCTCACTCTATGTGCTATATTTGATCTACAGCACACCATAGTATACATCACACTGCCTATAGCATTTACATAAGAGACTCATTCTATGTACTCTCTCTTCTCTTCTCATTGGGGGCTCTGTAACTTGGAGAGAGACATATGGCTCGGCAATGGCGTCTCTGCAGGTTTGGCCTTCTCTATCCCAAACCTCTTCAGAACCTTCTAGACATACATTCCTTGTGAAAAATGGGGCACTTCTTTGCACCTATCTCTACAAATCTCCATTCCAAGGATTTTCTCAACTGAATCCAAATTCTTCATCTCAAACTCAGATGATAATGCCCTTTTCAATCTTTTCACAGCATCCATGCTTCTACTCGCTATGAGCATATTATCTACATAAAGTAATAGGTACAGGGCATCCTCCTCATCTACATCCTTGACGTAGATATAACAATCATGTTCGCATCTGCTAAAACCTAGGCTCAAGACAAAGCTATCAAACCTTCGATACCACTAACGAGGGGATTGTTTCATGTAGATTCTTTCCTCCAAAGTCCCATGAAGGAAGGCCATCTTCACATCCATCTATTCCAATTTCATGTTATGCTGTGCCACCAGTGATAACAAAACTCGAATAGATGTATGACACACCACAGAAGAGAAAATTTTTGTGTAGTCAAGCCCTTCCATTTGTGAGTATCCCTTTGCTACCAGCCTTGCTTTGAATCTGACTCCACCTTATTCTGAAGGTGCTTCTTTCTTTGTGAATACCTACTTTGAGCCAATAGATCAAGCACCCTCTAAATGATTCACCAGCTACCATGTCTGATTCTTCTCAAGTGATTCCATCTCCTCCATCATGGCCTATATCCATAAATCATGATCCTCACTCTCTATGGCCTCTGCATAATTCTTTGGATCTCCATTAGCAGTGATGAGTGCACAGGAGATAACCTTGTCAATGTCATATCTGACCAGCATTCTAATAGTATGCTGGGGCTTGTGCAAAGCCACTTCTACTAGTACATCTCTGTCTGATGTTTATGGCTACTTCTACACATCTATCTGAGCTGACGGTCGTCCATGCTGATTTTTAATCTGAGATAATACTTTTCTGCCTAGCTCCACCTTAACAGGAACACTCCTATAAGTGGATGTAACTTGCATGTCATCATTCTCTAATTGGCCACCACTATTCACCTTTGTTTTTTTAGTTCCATCTATCTCAGACCTCCTCAAGATGCTCTTCTCATCAAAGATAACATCCCTACTAATCACTGACTTTTGTGCCTGAGAGTCCTATAGCAGGTACCCCTTGACTCCTTGTGGATACCCTATGAATGTCATCTTTTGAGATTTCGGGTATAATTTGCCCCTCTCGATGGCCTCCACATGTGCATAGACTACGCAACCAAAGGCTTCTAGGTGGCCAAGCTCCACCTTCTTCCCACTCCAGACCTCCTCTAGAATGCCTCCATTCAGCTTATACTGAGGGGACCTGTTCACAAGAAAATAAGAAAAAATTAGAGCATCACTCCAAAAGAACTTTGAGAGTGATGTTTGTAGCCTCAAACTCGGTCCCTTCTCAATCAATGTCCAGTTCATTCTCTCCACGATACCATTCTGCTGGGGAGTCATCTTCACCATGTAATGGCGTTTGATGCCATTTTCCTCACGGTACCTCCTAAACTCTAGGCTAGTATACTCCCCTCCATTGTTCGACCTCAGATACTTCACCTATCTTTCTGACTCCTCTACTTCTGCTCTCCAAGCATTGAACCGAGCAAACACCTCTGATTTTTCTCTGATAAGATAAACCCACACCTTTCTTGAGAAATCATTAATGAAAGTGATAAAGTATTTTGCCCCATCTCTAGCTGATACAAGAGCTGATCCCCACACATTTGAGTGCACTAAATCCAGCTCTCCCTCACTACGCTTGGTACTTCTAGCAAACTTCATCCTATGCTATTTGCCAAAGATACATGGCTCACAAAGATCTGTACCCTCCTTCTTCAGGACTGGGATCATATCTCTTCTGCTTAGTTCAGTGAGCCTACGGTTACTCATATGATCCATTTGATAGTGCTACAGTTGATATAAAATCTGCTCTTCTTGTGTCGCTGCTAGCACCTCTGCACTATTATTTACCACTGAGCCTTCCATTCTGTAAAGATTGTTGCTCAGTCTTCTACCTCTCATCACCATTAAAGCTCCCTTAGAAATTTTCAAACATCCACTCCCAGCCTGACTACTAAAAGCATAACCCTGCTCCTCCAAGTAGCCCAAAGAAATTAAATTCTTTTTCAACTCTAGTACATGCCTGACATTTGATAATGTACAAATGATCCCATCATACATCCTCACCCTGATAGAGCCAATTCCAATTACTTTGCGTGGATGATCATCTCTAAGACTGACACTTCCACCATCGACCTTCTAGTAGGTAACAAACCACTTTCGATGAGAAGAATAGTGGTGCGAGTATGCTAAATCTAATATCCACATAGTATTGCACTCTATAGATCCATCTGATACAACTAGCAAGTCTTCTCCACTGCTCATAGAAGCTGTATCATCTTCCTTGCTGGCCTTCCCTTTTTCTGATCTCAAAAGAGGATAATCTCTCCTCAAGTATCCAGGCTAATGATATTTATAATATTTCAATGTCATCTTTCTTTGATCGTGAGACTTTGATCTGCCCTTGAATTTTTCTCTTGTCTTCTTCTTTAATCTTCTCTTCCTTTCATTCACAGCCAAGATCTCAGACTTAGGATCTTTCTTGCGGATCTTTTTTCTTTGCTCATTTGATTTGAGCACACCAACAATCTCTTCATAGTTTAGGATCTCCTTCCCATAAACTAAAATTGTTATGAGACCATCATACGAACCTAGTAGAGAATATAATAGTAGCAATGCCTGATCCTCCTCGTCGATCTTCACATCCAAACTCATTACCTCAGAACACACCTGATTGAACCTTTGGATATGTGTAACAAGATCTCTACCTTCGAGCATCCTTAGACTATACAGCTGTTTCTTCAACCACAGCTTATTTGTCATGTTCTTCTCCATGTATGTATTCTCCAGTCTCTCCTAGAGCCCCTTTGTCGTAGTTTCTATGTAAATCTTGGATAAAATCTGATCGACCAGGCACATCCAAATTATGCTAAAAGTAATTTTCTCCAACTCTTCGCAATCCTCAGTATTGATCTTTTCTAGCCTTTCTTTTGTCAAGACCTTGTAGATCCTCTGCTAAACCAATAAGTTCTTTACTCTTTGTTGTCATAGGATAAAGTTTCCCTTGCCATCGAACTTCTCAAAATCCATCCTGCATCCATTTGATCCCATGACTTCAAAAAATTCAAGAACAGATCCCTAACATCCTTCACGATCATACATACCAGCAAAACTACCTTTCAAAGAAGATCTAACTAGCTCTAGATTCTCTTTTCAAACTTCTATATTATCGTTCCTCTATGTAAACAATCTCCACCTCAATCTAGAGACAACCACAAAGCAAACTAAAAATTTTAGGATAAAATCTGGTGCAACAGATCCTGGATGTAGTAAACCCTAGGTGTCTTCCTTTCTTTCATGCAACACCACTCTGATATCAAATGTCAGGAATATATGCTCTTCCCACATGGATCGGCATGGCCGCTGGTGACTAGCCAAGCAACAAGAAAGTACTTCTCAGAGATTAATGCGAAAGCATGATCAAACAATTCAAGAAATAGAAAAAAAGTGAAGAAGAGATTTCTAAGAGAAAAAAGCTTTTATTTAGTATATTTCAGCACTATTACAATCTTGACCTATTTTCATTATATATACTTTACAAAGGATCAAGCCCAAGCTCATAGAAAAATTTTTCAAACCTAAACAACTCACATATACAAAATAATAACCTGTGAAAACTAAGCCAATCTGATTTCAAATTGAGCCGGCTAACCTGTGACTGGGTCGGCTCAGTCTGGGCTGGCTAACCTGTGACTGGGTTGGCTCAGTCCTAGATTGAGCCAACCCAATTGTGTACCATGTCAACAGCCTAAAACTGCTGCTTTCTATCTAGATTTTTCTCTGAGACCTAGCCGACCTAGTTTTTGAATTTTGCTAGGAGAGCTGATTTCTCTTTCAGCTTGCTTCCATCTTTTCATAACCTATCTTCTCATATTTCTAAAACTTGGGAGTGCCACTTCTGAGCTCACATATTATACCTATTGGGAGTAAATTGATCTTTAGGAGAAAGATTGATATAGATGAAAATATGAAGATATTCAAAGCTAGGTTAGTAGCGAAAGGATATAGTTAGCATGAAGGTATTGACTATCAAACTATCTTTTTGCTAGTAGCCATGCTTAAATCAATTCGCACACTACTTATCATTGCAGCATATTTTGATTATGAAATATAACAAATGGATGTAAAAATAGCATTCTTAAAAAGATATCTTGAGAAAGATATCTATATGGAACAGCCGCTTGGTTTTACCTCCAATGATAGTGATCATAAGATTTGCAAGCTACAAAGATCTATCTATGGAGTTAAGCAAGCATCTCGAAGCTAAAATGCTTGATCATTTCAATGATGTGATCAAATCATTTGATTTCATCAAGAATAAGAAGGAGCCCTATGTATTCAGAAAGGTCAGTAGGAGCATAGTTGTCTTCCTCATATTGTACATGGATGACATCCTCCTAATTGAGAATGATATTTTCATGTTGACCTCGATCAAGGCATGATTGTCTAAGAAGTTATCTATAAAAGATCTAGATGAGGCATCCTTCATTTTTAAGATTAAGGTTTGTAGAGATAGATCGAAAAGGATGCTAGGCTTATCACAGAAGATGTACATCAAGAAGATGCTGAAAAGGTTCAACATGGAGAACTACAAGAAAGGTCTTCTATCCTTCAGATATGGTATTCATCTCTTCAGGAAGATGTGCCCCAACACATTAGAAGAGATAGAACACATGGGCAAGATCTCTTATATTTCAATAATAGAGAGCCTCATGTATGCCATGTTATGTATATGACCTGATATTGCCTATGCTGTAAGTGTCACAAGCAGATATTTGTCGAATCCAGATGAAGAGCACTAGACTTCTATGAAATATATTCATAAATACTTGAGAAAGACTAAGGATATGTTTTTGATCTTTGGTAAAGAAAAACTCCAAGTGCAAAGATATACAAACTTAAACTTTATGTCTGATATTAATGATTGAAAATCAACATTAAGAAATCTATTCTTATGCAATGGTGGTGTTGTAAGCTGAAAGAGTTTCAAGCAGATAGTGATAGTAGACTCTACCATAGAAGCAAAGTATATCGCTACATCAAAAACTATGAAGGAGGCATTTTGGTTTCAAAAGTTCATTGTAGAGCTAGGAGTGATGCCATCTGATACTGTCCCTCTGTACTGTGACAACAATGGTGCTATAGCCCTAACTAAGAAGCCAAGGTCTCACCAAAAGTTCAAGCACATCGAGTGTCGATTCCACCACATCCATGACTACTTTAAGAAGGAATATGTCGAGATGAAGAGATTCGACACTGCAGACAATGTGGTTAACCCACTGACGAAGCCTTTGAGCCAACAAAAGATTGAAACCCATCTTAAGAAGATGAAACTTAGATTTATAGCTAATTGAGTTTAGGTCAAGTGGGAGTTTGTTAGATGTGTACTCTAAAGCCATATTGGCCGACACTTATAATACATTCTAAGGACATAATTATAATTTTGACTTATTATTAATAAAATATATTATTATTTTTATCATATTTATATATTAAGTATTTGTGATACATCCATTAGGTTAACGAGTATGATAACATATATTATCAAGAGTTGAGAATTTAAGACATGTGTTATCATAATTAACTCATAAACTACTTTTGATCATAGGATCATCACGAGGATGGTGATCTATTCAAAAGATTGGTGTATGATTGCTTTCTTAGAATAGATGAGTCTTGAGTCTATGGTGTGGAGATACCAAAGCAAGAATACATGTGCTTATTGAGAACAAGGGTACTAAGCATGATCAACTTCGAGCAGTCATAAGAGAGTCTATCTTCTCATCGATGACTTGCTTGATGTTGTAGTTGTGTGTCTGATTCTTTGATTTGAGGTGCATCGGTAGTTCACCTTAAGGGTATTATATTTTGACTACACCATAACTTGGTCTTTTAAACATTTAAAATCCTAAGGTGTATGTTGGCTATAGCATATTCATTATAGGAATTAGATCGCACCAAGATGGGATCTATCAATCTCGACAAAGGAGGAGTAGTCTTACAGTGATCATGTGATCGAGTCCTAAAGCCCATGGCCATGGTAGTGTCAAATAATAGATAGAAGTTTCTATTAGGATTTCATGTCGGACTCAAATTGAATGATATAACCATATGACAGGAATTGGGTTTGGCAAGTCAACCTTAATCTAATCCTGCTAGGACTCATGATAGAAGAACCCAATCACACGTTTGCTATATCGAGAGGTTCATATTCAATTTTGATTGGTTGCCACCATATACTGCTAGGTGTCACTGATGGATTATGGGATCAATTAGAATTATCTCAATGATCGATAATCCTAATTGCGTGAATCAAAAAGAGTTTTGGTTCATCAAAAGATATTTTGATGATGTCGATGATGGAGATTGTGACATGTCCCATTAACATATAGAATTGAACCTATTGGATCACACAAACAAGGGTTTGGGTTTGGATGTCATTAATTAGACTCATGAAATCTGATTGATTTGGATTAAATCCAATTAGCTTCAAAAAAGTTATGCTAGTGCATGATTGGACCTAACTTTCTCCTTCTATGAATTTTTTATTTGGTTTGGACTCAGTCAAATTAGATTTGGCTCATCTAGAAATCCTATATGGGTTTGTCCTGAACTAACTAGACCTTGTCTTGGTCAGATTAGGCCTTGTCCTAGTCTCAAATGAAAATGAATAGGACAAGGAGGCGCTAAGAGTTAGCGCCCCCCATTTGACTTGGTCATGCATGCAGAAAAGTAGTGGACGCCCCCTCTTTCTCTTCTGGGCCATGTGCTATTCTAAAGAAAGAATATCTATGGTGCATGCCCCCTTCCTAGCATGTGCCTCCTTGTGGATAAGTATGGAGGTTGAAGAGGTTAGAGGTTGTTTTAATTTGAACTTTGTTTGAATGAGTCAAACGAGTTCCAATCAATTCAAAATTTGGAGAGAACTTTTATCATGCACCAACTACCCTTATTTTGATAAGGTGGCACCATTTTTTATGCCATTTTGTGCGATAATAAGGCCATAAAAAATCTAATAGGGAATGGGGCTTAGTGAGGAGTCCTTCTGCTTCTTAACTTTGATCTGATCAAAGTCCAAAAGCCTTAGGTCTCAAATTATTTCAATAAATAGGAGATCAGGCCAAAGGTTTTGACCATTCGATTAGCCCACAGTGAAGCCCTATCCCATCATTTACATGCCTCATCTCCCTCCTCTAGATCTTCTCTCTCATGCCCAAATGTTGGGCTGATCGCATCTCCAAGCATCGAGGCACTGTCTGTGCATGTTGAAGTCAAAGGAGTCCCCAATCATGTGTCGATCGGACTGCTGTCGAAGATCAAATCAAAGGCAAGCGAAGGAGATCTTCTTTTGATTTTTTAGAGATCAGATCCAAAAGAAGAAGATGTCCAGATCTGATCCAAGTAGATATCGATAGAGGCTAGGTGCATGTGCAGCTAGAGATGAATCTTGGAATAGCTTTAGATCATTGCAGTGAGTAAACTATTTACTCGTAATCAGGTGGTATTTCGAATATCATTTTATATGTTTAGTTTTAGATGTACATAATCAGATTTGAGAACTTTTGGATCTAATTAGATTAGTGAATTTTTTTAAAAAAAATTACTATTAAATCTGATCCGATCAGGGCAGATCTACTAGATCCTTCAACTAGTATCAGAGCCAGATTCTAGTTTCTAGATCTGGATTGTGTAGATTTGATTTAGAAACTAGAACCTAGCTTTGATACCAGTTGAAGGATCTAGTAGATCTTCCCTATAACTGGTATTAGGTTCTAGTTTCTAAATTAGATTGGGAGAAAAATTAGTAACTTATTTATGTGTTTGAGCTTGAGATAAAGTTCGAGTTGACTCAAATAGAAATCTCAAGTTGACCCCAAGTTGGGACCATGTCTTTTTAACCGTGGCTCTTGGTATCTTTTTCACTTTCCCTTTTCTTCTATTCACTCTAGAACAGTGCCCTAGACTCCTATTAACCCTTGTGGAGCCCTTCATCTATTTGTTTGCCCTAATTCAAATCCTTTTTATGCACAATGCGACTAGGAAGTAGCTCGCATACCGCCTCAAGCATTCTCGAATTGAGATTGAAGTCGAGTATTGCAGCAAAGCTGGAAGCAATCCTTCCCACAAAGAGGAGACCTTTGCCACACCCTCTCAACCTCATTCTCCTTCCCTAGTTGATCCCGTAGGTGACTGGGTGGTAACCACTAGCCACAAGGTGGATTTCGAGTTACTAGACTATGAAAGATTTAGGTTAGGGCAGTGGATTCAATAGCAAGAATGGAATTTCTTCTATAGTTTGGACCTTCCAACCTATCTCAGTCTAGTAAAGGGGTTTTATAGAACAACGAAGAGAGGTTTGGGTGGAGTTGAATGCACGGTCAAGCCAGTACAGTTTGTCTTGATCAAATAGACATTGGGGAGAATTGGGCATCTCCCTAGATAAGATCTAGCACCCACACATCCATCGAGCCAAAAGGATGCATTGAAGGATATTTTAGAAAGATCAGATGTGCTGGCAATTATGGAACTTTATGCCAATTAATTATTAGTTGAGATGCAACTTCTCCATCATATCATTGGATGGATTCTTTTTTCGAAGACTAGCAGATTAAACTTCATATTCGAGCGGGACATTGTGATTATGCACTACATGACTTAGGGGGCAGCTTTGAATCTCTCAGCTCTGATGATGCACCAGATCAAAGAGGCAACTGACTGGGCAGATGGATGTCTATCTTATGACATGGATTTGACCCTAGTTTTTAGTGAGTTTGGAGTGCCACTTAAGAGGGAGACCACCTATAACCTGATGCACTCCAACATGTACAATGAGTGGTCCCTCCATCGCAAGGGGTACCATAAATTGAATAGTCCATGGATATGTAGGATGTCGGAGTAGGGGCATAGAGATTGAGGGATGAGACAGATCTCGTCACCAGCCCAATTAAAAACCTAAGTTTCTTCCACCTCGATCAGCCATGCCTTAAATGCCTACCAGAGCACCTCATGTATCTCCCCTCCCATGACACCACCACCAGCATCAGCACCTACTCTATTACTAGCAGTAGTAGTACAACCCACTCAGTTCTCCTATGTTCAATTGGATGATGAAGAAAAAATCTAGGATTTCTAGCATGTATTTTAAAATTTTTCTAAAAACAAGAACAACGAAGGCTACAAATTAATCCAATTAATCTATAAAATATGCAAATAAATCCTAGATCTAAGATCTAATGACATGATTCATGCATGCATAAAAATCTAAAAATTAAATATTAAATAAAATAAAGATATTGATCATATCAACGTTAAACTAAAACTAGATCTGATCTAGTGGAAGAAAGAAATCAAATCTCTTTTATCTTTTGTAAGTCGGGATCTCCACTTGCCGATTTGAGGCTAAGGTTGTCACTTTGAGCTGCACACACGTCTAGCCTCTATGAAAGTCCACACGAAGTTTCGATCTTGATTTGAAGTCCAGTAATCTAGAAATCAGCACTATACTGATCCTTCTTTAATGGTTAATGGCGAATCTCCTTCTTCGATTAACTTGGACTCTCCAAAGCACCAAAAAAGAGATGGGAGGATCTGAAAGAAACCTTCTTCCTCATGATTTTCTATAAAAAAGATGGTGGAAGAAGATTGAAAGAGAAATCATAGAGAAGATCCTTCTTCTCTATTCATTTTCTCTCACCTAAACACAATAATTTATGTCTTTACAAAGTCACATGCCCACAACCCCTTTGAGACCATGTAACATCCCGAGCTAGCAAAATAATAGATTTAAGATTTGTGTTCATATATGTGTACCATAGTAACATATTTATGATATATTTAAGGCACTTAATTTTAATTATAAACTTTTTTGAATTAAGCTTACCTTGCCAAATTTTGTTGAATCTAGTTAAAGATAAATTGTGACTATCTGATATTACGAGTTCTAAAAATATTTTAAGTTTGGAAACTAGCATCTGTATGAAGAGCTATATAAAATATATATATTCTTCAAACCAAAATTGACGATAATTGACCCTTAGGTGTTGGTGAGTCATAAAATAATTTTTAATAAATTTTTAGATCCTTTAATCTATTCATTCCGAAGGAGGAAAGTTTTAAAGTTTTAGATTTTGAAAAATTTAAACTAGAACCAAAATTTTGGTATTTTATTCTTAAGGATTTTAATTTTCTAATATTTTTATTGATTCCAAATAAGGAAAATTTTCTTATTTATATTTATATTTTAAATTTAATAGGCCATTAACTTAAAAAAAGAAATGTAAATATGAAGAATATTGAGTAAAGCTGAGAAGAGAATATGAAACTAAATTTTTCGAAATTAAGGGGTTCAAGATGACTCACCCTAAACTCAAGATGACTCGAGTTTTAGGTAATAGAAATGAGTTTCTATTTTTTTGAGAGTGACAAGACTCGATTCAAAATCAAGAGGTCTCGATTATGTCGAGATGAGTCAGCTCGACAGCGAGACATCTTGATTAGTAGGAACTTTTGGGAGCAGATTTTCAATCGAGAGCTTTCAAGTAAAAATTTTAAAATAATTTAAAGAGGGTTAGCGGGACAATTTTTAATATAAGAAAATATTTTTGGGAAGTAAGCTCCTTGCTGGCTTTTTGGGGGTTAGACACCTAGCAAGTGAATTTCTTAAATAATTCCTTCCCAATAGCATAGCTATCGGTTGTCTTTATTAGTATTTTAGTTCTTCAGCAAAAACAAAAAAGCTGGAGAGAAAAGAGCACAGGAAGAAGTGCTTTTCTTAGTGAAAAATCAAGGAGAATTCAGCCTAGGAAAGGAGATTTAGGGAGGAATTGATTTGAGGAAGAAAGGTTGCTAGAACAAGGAGAAAAGAAAACTATTTTTGAAGGCAGCAGTGCATAACTTACCTCAGGTAAGAATTTTGATCCATAAATTGAATCTAGAGGGAACCTTGGTTATATTCCTTTCAACTTTAATGTTCTAGTAAAGCAAGTTATAAATTTAAAGTTTAAATATGAAGAGAAATAGTGCTATATACTTTATGTTATGAAACTCTTCTTGAAATATTTCAGCAAGTGAGTTGACTTCATGTTGGCTAAATTTAAGATACATTATGAAGAGGAAAAACAGTGGAAAGACTGAAGTTTTGTTAAGATTTTTTTGAACCTAAGATAGGGCAAATGAAGTTAAGTCAAAGCAAGAGTTTGTACAATTAAGAATAAGCATATACAAGCATGTTTAGATATCATATGGATTTTATATTAAATAGTGTTTATCAATTTTATAGAAGAAGAAGAGGGCTCAAAAAGTGTTGTGGGTGAATCAAGCTTTAGATTTGGATAATCATTTAAGTTGAGTAAATTTACTATCTAACAATGGTATTTTCTTTACTAAGCTTTACTATGAATGGGATATGCTTTGAAATTTAATTATTCTTTACTTATATTGCATTGATTATATGATTGCAACTTTGGCGATGAAGGTGGTTGTGATGGTTGACAAGATATATATGTATGTTATGTGTGTATGTATATTCCTATGGAAATATTAAGGCAAGTTTTGAATAGAAAGTATTTTATTGAATTGGTTTTCAGCAGGTGACCTATAGGAGTGATCAACTTGTGTGGTGAATTATGATATTGCTTATGGAAAAGAAATATTCAGCTGGCACGTCTACAGTAAAACTTTGCCTAGTGGGGCTTTATAATATTAATGTTGTATCGACTGCCTTTTGTAAGGATGTGCTGAGATGTAGTCGACGGTATCTAGCTGGCACCTCCACGGTCCTATTTGATTCAATAATGGTCGTATCGACTACCCTTGGTAGGGGTGCACTGGGGTATAGTCAGTGGTATTTAGCAGTTTTATTTTATTGAGCTAGCACTTCCATAGTTTTGTTTGATACTATAGTAGTGACCATATCGACTGCCTTTGGTAGGGGTACGCTTGGGTATAGTCAACAGTAGTTAGCAGCTTTATGTTATTTTATTGGTTACATGGTTATAGTCTTTTGTTTAGCAAGTAAAAGCTTTCTTAAATATGTTGTTAGCAGTTGATGTGTATGTGAGGTACAAATCTCCAGCAAATCAGTTTCTTATCTTCTCTCTGTTAGCTAGCTTATTTACTCACTAGGACGTAAGTCTCATTATGTGTTTCTTTTATTTTTCTTTGCAAACACAAAAGAATCATAGCTCAGCATAATACTTTCATCTTGTGCATCCCCATCAGCATATACACTACAAAAGGTTGGCCATGTTAGCTTCTTTTTGAGAGATGGGTCTTTCGGAGTGACTTCATGTTTGCATGAGTTGTATAAAGTAAAGTGAAAGGGAGAAAAATAGCTTAGCATGTATTATGTATTAAAGATGTTTAATAGAAAGATTGTGATATATATTTTGGTTAGTATTGTATAAACAAAGTTTGGTATCATATACAGCACCTTGTGATGTTTTTAGATAGTTCAGGGGTTATCTAAATAGTTTGAGTTGATTAGTTGAAATTTAAATTCAATCATTCTTGAAGCAGATTGTTAGTAGTTGAACTAACTTTAATGGTATTTTGTGAACCGTGACACAAAATACTAATTAAGCCTAGCTTAGCTACTGTAGCCTTACTTAGTTGTTGAGGTGGGGTGTTACAGCCCAAGTCTCCCATGCCTAATACCTCTCTCCCTAGTCTAAATACTCTAAAAAAATCAGATCCTAACTCCCTTTAAATAGAGAGATATGAGAGAGTTCCTATCTAGGTAAAATACCTAGATAGGAATGTCCAAATAAGACAAGGATTGGGGAGCCCAACACTTGGGTTGGGCGCCCCCCTCCTTATTCTTTAGCATGGACTGTAGGGTAATGGTGCACAAATATTTCCTAATTACCATGAAAAAATTTGAGGGAAATCAGGAGAGATGGCACCGCACAAGAGGAGGTGTTTTGGTTTTCTCAAACTCTATCAAATAGAGTTTAAATTCAAAACTACTTACTAGCTTTGACCAAGTCCAAAACAAACATCCATGTAAGAATTAAAGGAGGCATAGGGCATGCATCCTCTTTCTAGGCGTGAGTGGTTCCACACAAAAAACAAAGGGAAGGGGTGTGGGAAGCAAGGTGGCACAAGGAGAGATAGTCCCAGTCAGACTGGAACTTTATATTTTGACTTGCTCCAACTAACTTTTAAACCTAATTAAATAGAAACTTGTGCAAGCCAATTAGAGGTTATCTTAGCCCAACTAAAAGAATAATTAAATTAGATTAAACTAAACTTAAATCTAGTTTAATTTTTAATCAAATTAAAAATTAGGTGCACTTAAGTCCTAATTGAACAGGGACTTATTCTTCCTTGCAATTGGCTTATCACATAAACCAATTACACTTGATCCAATCAAGACCAAACCAAATCTAATTGAATTTCATTCAATTAGACTCGATCTCAGTCCCTTGGCTCAATCAGATTAAATCAAATAGCAATCCGATTACTAATCGATCCTCCTACAACACTTGTACTAGGTTAAACATCAATCGTATTGAATATTTAACCCTAAAACGGTTCTTAATTGTTGATCAACCATCCGATGAGATCAAGATTTCTTATGTGTATAACTCTATAGGTTCGAACCTAAGTCGATAGATAGGAATAAATTTTTATGCCAATTGAAGTAACTATCTTGCAATGGTACCCAATAGTCGGATAGGTCGAATGTATAAAGCAACACTCTTAGAACCCATGGGGATATGGTTTTCGTATAATTCATCCCCTTGACCATAAATGCTCATAGAATGACTCAGAATTTAACTGTCAATTTTGAATAGGTTATTCATATTATATTTCAAAATATCAAATCCATCTCATGGATTATCCTGACCAAGGATTTACTAGATTAAAATATAGTAATGTATTATCTCCAAACTTTTTGGATGGTCAATCCCATCTTGATCACTCACTGACTTTGTAAGTACATGACTTTATCCAAAAATCTTTTATCACTAAATTAGAAATTCAGATTGTCCGGCACTAAAATATAGTGAATTACTTGTAAGCCACCATGGTGGTCTCAGATCTAAGGAATACTTATACCCATATATCATCAGAGCAATTCTCGACATTAGAATGCTCCAGAGTTGGTCATGTTCAGTGATGATGTACCCCTACATCTAACCTATATGCCATACCAGTATCTCTACACTTCTTGGTTAAGAGGACAACCATCCTATATGGCACACAACGACTTACACTCGATAAATATTATTGTCCTAGCTAACAACATATCATTGGTCAGGAATAATTTAAGGACTAATCGATAAATCCTCTCTTTATCAAAACTAAATAGTCCTAAAGACTTCATCACAACATAGGAGTTCATTAGAAGATGTAGACTTGTGATGAAAAAATGCTAGAATAAAATTTTATTCAATAACATATTATTTACAATTATAAAATAGTACAATTATCAATAAACTGATGATTAGCTTTGGAATATATTTTTCAACAATACTTACTTGTGCTAAAGTCACTCGGTATAGTATCTAATACCCATCTTCAACTTATGGTTGTCGAACTTCTTTACCACCAGGGCTTTAGTGAAGGGATCGGCCAGGTTCTTCTTTTCGTCGATCTTCAGAAAATCAATGTCATCTCAATCCATAATCTTTTAGACTAGCTGATAGCGGTATAGTATGTGCTTCGTTCGCTGGTATGCCTTCAATTTCTTTGCCTGAGCAATGGCTCCAATACTATTACAGTAGAGTAGGACCGAACCATTTAGGGAGAGTGCTACTCCAAGCTTGGTGATGAACTTTCTTAGCCAGATAGCTTTCTTCACGGCATCTGATGCTGTGATGTACTCTACCTTGTAAACTGAGTCTGCCATAGTCTGTTGCTTGGAACTCTTCTAGTAGATAGCTTTACCATTTAGGATAAAAATATAATCCAACATGCTTCTACTATCATCATGGTTAGATTGAAAGTTGGAGTCTATAAACCTCACAAGTTTCAAATCTGACTCACCATAAACAAGCCACTGATCTTTAGTATTTCTTAAATACTTAAGGATGGCTTTTACCTCCTTCTAGTGGTTCTCTCCTGGATTAAATTGCTATATTCTCACTACTCCTAATGAGTATACCACATCTGATCTCATACATATCATGACATATATGATAGATTTTATTGTTGAAGCATATTGGATTCTATTCATTTGCTCTCTTTCTTCAAAAGTTGTTAGACAATTCTTAATAGAGAGAGAAATTTCATGGCCTATCGAAAGATAGCTTTTTTTGGAATTCTCCATGCTGAACCTCTTCAGCATAGTTTTTGTTAGAATTTGATGCCTCGAATTCAATCCATAATAGAAGAGAATCAGATCAGCACAGCAGTCGGGCCGGCTTGGATATGAGTCGAGCTGGCTCGGACTCTGGCTCGAATCACAGTCAAGTCAACCATCTCAAGTAGATAGAAAATAAGTATTCAGGCGAGACAAAGTCGAGCCAGCTCGACCTCTGATAGAGCCGGCTCGATGGAGGAGAACAAAATAGGATGAGATTTTCTATTTGGACTTAGATTGTGATTTATCCAAAGGGTCTATGGGAGTTGCACATGGACCATAAGATCTAGCAGCCACGGAAGGCTGTGGTCATGATCTGAAGGTTGTGGACATAGTCAGAGTCTTGTTGGACTCATATAAGGAGACAGAGTCATGTTAGGACTCTTGTGGCAGCTGATGTGAAGATTCTCAGCCTATTTAAAGGCTTATGACACTATAGAGCATGGAGAAGAATAAAAAGGCTCTGGCAGCCATCGAGAGGAGCTCAATAAAGCACCAAGCACCTGCAACTCGTAGAGCAGATGCAGGCAGAGCAGAGCATCAAGCAGAGTAAGGTAATGATTGTGTGAGTGGCCATAAGACATGATGTAGCAACTTTCATAGGAAGCATCCAAGGGCAACAAGGATCTTGGTATTGGCAGGCTTGTGAGAGGGTCTCCTTGGGGATTCTAGGAAGAGCTTTTATGAGGATAGCTTCTAGTTGAGAGAGATTTATGTACAGTGAGTTGAGAGTGGATGTTCTACTCTTATACTTGATTTTCTCTTTCATAGTGAAGCTTGCATGCCCTATGGAGCTAGCACTTGGGCTAATCCACATACCTGATTGTGTTCTTATTTTATTTCTTCTTTCTTCCTACTATCAACAAAAGGGTACCAAATCCTAAGGTGGTCGTGTCCTAGCTAGACATCTATAATAAGTGGTATTAGAGCAAGTTGATATTCCCAACAATTTGGTATTAGAGCCAAATCGGTATCGGGATAGGTTGCGGCAGTGGTGATCAAGATTGAAGATGGAGAAGATAGGCACAATCAAGATGGAGATCAATCATGAAGGATTGATCAATGCTCTCTTATACAAGGAGCAACCGTCTACATGGAAGATGCCAGCAGAAGCCTAGTGCGAGGTGGAGCTTCAGGTGGAGATGGATTGGACACAAGACGAGAGACTTGGGAGGATGAGCGACATCACCAGAAGGCTACCTCAAGCAGATCTTGAGTCAGGTGGATTATGGCACATGATGGAGGTGGGATCGAGCAGCCTGGCTTGGTTCCCATGTTTGTCCATCCATGAGTAGCAGGCGATTGTCCTAGAGCATAGAGGTGAGAGGATCCCAAAACTCTCAAAGTTAGGTGAAGGTCGAATGTCGAGTCGAGGTGGAGATTGTTAGGATTTGACATCTCAAATTTGACCCACAACAAAGAAGAATCAGCATCAGCACAGTAGTTGGGCCAGCTTAGATATGGGTCAAGCTAGCTCGGGCTGAGATCATGCTGGCTCGGACCACAGTCGAGTCGATGCTCTCAAGTAAATAAAAAATTGGTATTTGGGTAAGACGTAGTCGAGCCTGCTCGACCTCTAATAGAGCCGGCTTGATGGAGGTGAATAGAATAGGATGGAATTTTATGTTTGAACTCAGATTGAGATTTATCCAAGAGGTCTATGAGAGTTGCATGTGGACCACAGGATCTAGTAACCACAAAGGTCTGTTGTCACGATCTGAAGGTTGTGGACATGGTCAGAGTCTTATTGGACTCATATTGGGAGATAGAGTCATATTAGGACTCCCAAGATAGTTGATGTGAAGATTCTTAGCCTATTTAAAGATCTAAGATGTTGTGGAGCATGGAGAAGCATAGAAAAGCTCTGGTAGCCATCAAGAGAAGCTCAATAGAGCACCGAGCATGTACAGCTTGTAAAGCTGATGTAGGCAGAGCATCGAGACAAAGTAGAGCATCAGGTAGAGCAAGGCATTGACCGTGTGAGTGGCTTTTAAACATGATATAGAAACTTTCACAGAAAGTATCCAAGGACGTCGAGGATCTTGGTACTGGCAAGTCTATAAGAGGGTCTCCTTGGGAATTTTAAGAGATCTTTTATGAGGGGAGCTTTTAGTTGAGAGTGGGTATTCTCCTCATATACTTGATTTTCTCTTTCATAGTGAAGCTTGCATGCCCCGTGAAGCTAGCACTTGGGCTAATCTATGTATTTGATTGTATTCTTATTTTATTTTTTCTTTCTTTCTACTATCAATAAAAGGATATCAGATCCTGAGATAGTGGTGTCCTAGCCAAACATCCATAATAAATGGTATCAGAGCAAGTTGATATCCCCAATAGTTTCTATGTACGCGGACTGGGATAACCCAAGAATTCTTTTAGATCTATCCCTATAGATCTTCATTCCTAGGATGTAAGATGCTTCACCCAAGTCCTTCATGGAGAACTGAGATGAGAGCCATACTTTTATTTTTTGTAATGCAAAAATATCATTCCTAATTAAGAGAATGTCATCCATACAGAATAAGGAATACCACTACCGAACCTTTTGTCCACTTGTATATGCAGGACTTTTCTCCATTCTAAACGAAGCCATATGTTTTGATAACCTTATCGAAATGTATGTTCCAACTCCAAGATGCTTTCTTTAATCCATAAATGGATCTTTAAAGCTTGCATACTTTTGACTCATCTATGGATGTGAATCCTTCAAGTTATATCATATACAACACTTCGATCAATAATAGATCATGATATTGTTAGATATATGTGCCCTAGAAGCCAGAATTGGCTGACACTTGTAATACACTTCTAGGGGCAAAATTGTAATTTTGACTATAATTAATGAAATGGGTTATTTTCTATCACACATGTGTATTTAGTGTCTGTGATACATCCTTTGAGTTAATGGTAATGATAATTCATATTTTCAAGAGTTGAAAATTTAAGACATGAATAATCATTATTAACTCATAAACAGCTCCCGACCATAGGATCATCACGAGGATGGTGATTGATCCGGAAGGTTGGTGTACGATCGCTTCTCTTTAGTAGATGAGTCTTGAGTCTACGGTGTGGAGACACCGGAGCGAGAGTACAGGTACTCGTTAGAGAACGAGGGCACTGAGCGTGACCACCTCGAGTAGTCATTAGGGAGTCTACCTTCTCGTCAATGACTGACTCGATGCTGCAGTAGTGTGTCTGGTTCTTTGACCTGAGATGCATCGGCAGTTCACCTTGAGGGTGTTATAGTTTGACTACACCATTACTCGGTCTCCTAGCCATATGGAACCCTGAGGTGTATGTTGGCTGTGACATGTTCATTGTAGGAACTGGATTGCATCAAGATGGGATCTATCTACCTCGGTGGTAGAGGAGTAGCCCTATGATGATCATGAGAATCAAGTCCAGAAATCCATGGCCATGGTAGAGTGAAATAATAGAAAGAGTTTCTATTTAGATTTTCACATTGGACTCGAATCGAATGATTACATCATATGACAGAGACTAGGGTTTGACGAGTTCACCTTAACCCTAATCTGATCGGGGCTCAAGATAGAAGAACTGAATCACACAGGTAGCTGCACCAAGAGGTTCGCATTCAGCTCTGATGGGTTGCCACCATATACTGCTAGGTGTCACTGGTGGATTTTGGGAGCAATTAGAATGATTTAGATGATCGATCATTCTAGCTGTTCGAATCAGAAGAGTTCTGATCCATCGAAAGGAGTTTCGATGATGTCTATGATAGAGATCATGACATATCCCATTACCATACAGAACTGAACCTAACTGGGTCACACAAACAAGGGTTTGAATCTGGTGATCATCAATTGAACTGATCTAGTTCAATTGATCTGAATGAGATTCAATTAGGTTCAAGGAAATCGTGCTAGCACTCGATTGAACCTAACGTTCTTCTTTTACTATCATAAATAAGTTGTCCTGACTGAGCCAAAGGAGTTTGTGCTCAATCAGAGGCCTTCATATGGTCTGACTGGAGGTTGTCCAAGTCAGAATAGGTTGTCTTATTTGTAAGACATTACCTGCCATTTTTGGTCACCTGCCATTTCTTGTTCTTTGACTTTGGTCAAAAGTCTACCTTTGACTGGTCAAACGTTGACCATTCACCCTTTGACTTTTGACCACATGTCATGCACCTATTGGAGAGCTGGTGGGGGCTTGTCCCCCTGCCAGAACCTGGCAAGGAGAAGGGCGCACGCCAAGGGTGGCGTGAGCCCAAGTAGGAGGCGCCTAGGAGTCCTTGTTGGACAAGGACTCCACCTCCCTTTAGGATTCCAATTAGAGTTCTACTAAGAATCCAGTTTGACTGGTCTTAGGCGCCCTCTAAGGAGGAATCCAGGGGTCTCTTTTTCAACCAATCAGATTTAGATCTGATTTCACAAAGGGTTGTGATTGGTTGAGAGGAAGAGGAGTTGGATCACAAGCTTAGGTCTATAAATAAGACCCTGCGCCCAACCCTAATCCTAAGTGAAAAGTCTTATTGAAAGAGATTTCCCACGTCCAAGGCTGCCTCTCCCCTCCTTCTCCATGCCATACTCTCTTCTCCCCTTGCTCTCCACGTCCAAAAGTGTTTTGGACTTAGTTTGGTGCGATTCAGATCAAGGAAAGGCGATCAAAAGCAAGAAGGCTGCGCTGCTGCAAAAGGACGACTGCAGATCTTCAAAAGAGTTTTGAAGATCCTCCAGATCAGATCCAGATCTGATTTTTGGAGGTGTGATAGAGAAGAAGAGGTTCTCCAGATCCAACCCGAGTGGATACCGGTAGAGGCCAGGCGCTTGCGTGGCTAAGATCCAGAACCTTCCGCTGCAATCAGGATCATCTACAGGGTAATAGGATTACCCAAATCAGGTAAATTGAAATTTGATTTAATTTATCTTATTTTATTTTATTTATTAAAATAATAAGAATCAGATCTGAAACATATCAAGATCTGATTGAAGATCAAGAGAAAATTTTTGAAATATATCTCTTGATCTAATCAGATCTGGACGAACCTGGACCGGGAAATCAGGATTTCCCTTCAACTGGTATCAGAGCCATGGTTCTAAAATTGTTTAGATCTGATTTTAATTTTATTTTAATTAAAAATAATGTGATTTCAGATGTCACATGAGATGTGATCAGATCTGAAATCAGAAAAATTAAAATTAAATGATTTGGATCTAAGAACATGAAGATATGCATGACTAGTTCTAGAATAGAATAGTTCTATAGAATAGTTTTGCATGTCTTTGATTTAATATGATTAAATCATATTTTAGATCTTCTTATTTACTATTTTCTGATATTATAAGTGTTATAATAACATCTGATAAACAGCAAATAAAAATTATTTAATTTTAAATATCATATGAGATATGATAGATGCATGACTAGACTAGTTGTAGAATAGTTCTACATAATTGTCTAGATTAGAATTTATTTTGATTAGATCAATTTAAATCTAATTTTTTAGATTATTATGTGATAATTTAGATCTGAAAACATGCATGATTATGATACATGAGATGTATGCAAAATATGCCTTGATTAGATCTAAATTTGTATATGAGATATATGATATAGATCTATAACTGTTTTGTAGATTTACATGTTCCTGATTAAGGCGTTCCTCTTGGCCGTCCGGTCATAAGAACGAAGAAGGGTTTAAAGGCCCTCTCTTCCCATTCGATGGGGTGTTCTTATGACGTGTAGGGGTGCTGCGTGTTCGTCCTTAATCAGAAACCCAAAACTTACTTTCTGCAAAACCCTAGATCCTGAAACCCTAGGATTTATTGTGCATATTTTGTTTATGAACCCAACTTAATTAAGAATTAAGTTTATGGAATATTAATTAGGTCTAAAATTGAGAATTTCAGATCTAAGACATATTCATAATACTGGGTTCGGGCTTGGGTAGCTCAATTAGGTCTAAGCGGTTGATCAAACCGAATCAAGAGTTGGTTAGATGGGATCAACAATGCTTAAATTGACCAGCCTAATAGGATTAAGTCTGGGTCAAGATCGAGTCACGATCAAGCAAGACCTAATTAGGCTCAGAGGTTAGAGTCTGGATTGTAGGCTAACCCAATTGGTTCTGACTCAACAATTTGGTGTCTAAGGTAAGTTTGGCACAGACGACCGACTGGTTTTTAATTGGAAGCTACTCGACCTGAATGCGTTCTTGTGCGAGTTAACGGCATATTCCTTCCACCGGTCTCACTTACCTGGCCATATCTGTTGACACAGTTCTGATCTGAGGTGGTCAATAATCCGAGCTGACCCATGCCACTAGGTTAGTCATAATTGTTATGACTAAGCCAAGTCTAGTTTAATGAGACCTGAATCAATTCTCCCTAAGAAAAGATTAAGTCCGAGGTCTTCCACCATTGTAGACGTGCGGGCCCTTCCCGGGGTTGATTGTTCTCGGCTGGATACAGTGGCTCAGTTGCACCGGGAAGACGCAACCATGTCTATTAGGCATTGGATGCTATGGGCTGGAGGATGAGTTGGGCTCAATATTCCGGATACGGTGAGAGACCCAATTAGGAACCCAGTCTATGCAAATGGTGGGTCTGACTTAACTAAGGAGTGGATCAATATTCCGGATACGGTGAGATTCATGAATTAGAGACCAAGTTTGGGTGCACCATGATTAGAGAATCATTGAACAAGAGTTGTTCACTCATTGGCTAACCCATCACCAATAACTGTTAGGTGAGGTGATGAGTCAGTTGGTGAGACCGCACCACCCACTAGAAATCATCAATCGCGGAGATTTTCGCATCTCTACAGAGGGAGTGTAGGGATCCGAGAAAATAGTGGGAGCTAATTTGTTTAAAAATAAAATCCCTAAACAAATTGGTCAAGTCAAAATTACAGTATCTAACTAGAATCTTTGACTCTCTACAGGAAAATGTCTGCGTCCAACCCACTGGCACGTATCCTAGACACACATAGACTGACTGGACCCAATTATAAAGATTGGCTCAGGAACTACAAAATTGTTTTGGGTTCAGAGAAGTTAACACATGTTTTGGACCAGGACCCTCCCACCTTACCAGCTCGTCCATCCACTGAACAGAGAGCGTCTCTGGAAAAATGGATTGACGAAGACAATAAGGCCAGATACTACATGTTGGGCTCGATGTCTGATGAGCTCCAGCGCCAACATGAAGATATCGGGACTGCTCGCCAAATGTTGGCTCACCTGCAGGAGATGTTTGGTGAACAGAGTCGCGCAGCCAAATATCAAGTCACGAAATGACTTTTTAAGGCTAAGATGCGTGATGGGCAGTCAGTCCAAGATCACTGTCTGACAATGATCAAGGACATGGAAGAGCTTGAGAAGCTCGGTGTGAAGTTGGACTTGGACTTGCAGAACGATATTATTCTGCAATCCTTGACTGATGCATATGGGCAATTCATCATGAATTACCACATGCATAAACTTCAGAAATTCCTTGGCCGAGTTGATGAATATGCTGGTTACCGCTGAGCTTTCTATGAAAGGTTCTAAAGGCTCAGTTCTTGCTATGGAACGGACTTCTTCCAAAAGAAAGTCTTATGGAAAGAAAAAGAAGTCTGTGAAAAAGCAAAAGGTAGAAGGATCAAAGAAGAAGAAGGCAGAACCGAAGAAGAAGGTCGATGGCAAAGGAAAGTGTTTCCATTGCAACAGCGACGGCCATTGGAAGCGGAACTGCCCTACTTACCTGGCCACCCTAAAGAACAAGAAGGAAGGTCCTTCTGGAGGTATGCTCGTTATTGAGTCTAACCTTACGGTTTCTTCTGCATCCAGTTGGGTGCTTGACTCTGGTTCTAGTGCTCATCTGTGCACTTCTATGCAGGGTCTTGAGGATAGCAGGAGGCTGAGGGATGGAGACATGATCCTACGCGTCGGTAATGGAGCAAGAGTTGCTGCAGTAGCCGTGGGAACATACCCTCTGCGATTACCATCTGGTTTAGACTTAGTTTTAAAAGACTGTTATTATGTGCCTGCAGCTAGCAGGAATTTGATTTCTGTTTCATGCTTAGCACAAGAAGGTTATGTGATCACCTTCTTTAAGGACCATTGTAACATTCTTTATGAAAGAAATAAAATTGCAAATGGTTTCCTTGTTAATGGTCTTTATCAGTTGCATATTGATGTACCTGTTTTAACTATCGAGCAAAACGTGAATGCCAAACGACCTAGGGATAGTCCAAACGACAGATATCTATGGCACCTGAGATTAGGTCATATAGCAGAAGATAGGATTAACAAATTGGAGAAAAATGGGCTATTGAGTCCATTGACTTCATTGACTTTTGAGTCGTATCCAACTTGTGAATCTTGTCTTCAAGGCAAAATGACTAAACTCCCTTTTGTTGGTTAACCGAATACCCAAATCTAAGTTGTGAAAGTACTGGCTTACGCCTTATCCATATCTCATATGAAGTTTTTGTTAAATATTTATGCCCTAGAAGCCAAAATTGGTTGACACTTATAATACACTTCTAGGGCAAAATTATAATTTGACTATAAATAAT